>CM021765.1:196463276-196525881 GCA_011076525.1 Nettapus auritus
AAGCTTAATCTCTTCTGCTGTTTCAATTCGTTTGACAACAGTACAGTCCTTAAGTCTTAATTGTGTTTCATTTTTATGGTCACCTAGTATCATCTTTTGGGATGACAAATATGGACAAATATTTTTGTACATAATTTCTGCAGCAAGTCATTATCAGATAAAGCAAAATTACTCATAAGCCAATGAGCATTTATGTGACTTTTTATATCTCATAAACACACATATTAATTAAAATGTATTGTAATGCCAAAATATTATTTTGTTTCTTAAACAGAAACAAATAAACACATAATTGGGGAAATTATTGAAATATAATTACAGTTCATTTAATCACTTCATAAATTAAGAACATAATATATATATATATTTTTAATAAAACATTAAAATAGTAAAACAATCTTGCTGACTTTTTATCTGCACCTTAATGATTTAAGTAAATAATAAATTTAAATATGTACATATATATATTCTTCAGAGGTGCTGGGTCACTTTCTGGCCCATAGAAAAGACCTGTCAGGAGGGAAGAGAAATAACATGTAATGTCAATCATACAAGAAAATATAATGAAATTTAAAAACTATGAATTTCTGATAACAGCATTCATCATCTTCTGGAAGACAGATTCTAAAATCTGCAAAAGAAGTTTTGTCTCATTGACTTTGTGAAATATGTGTTAGTTTAAGGACTTCTTGGAACTATAGTATAGTCTGTAACAGAGCCTTGGGCATCTTCCCGTCCAACCTTCTGGTGAAAGATGGTCCTTTGATTAGATTACCTTAAAAGTAATCTAATTATCTTTAAGGTCCCTTCCAATCTAAACCGTTCTTTGATTCTATGATTCTATGACCTAGGACCACTCGAAATAATTTTCATAGAGGAACATTCCACCACTCCTTGGGGCCACTTATATGAATCTTTATTTTAGTTTCATGGTAAACAGTATTTTTTCTGTGCCTGGATGGAATTTTCCCTGAAGCAGCTTGCACCCCTGCACCCTGTTGCTGTGGATGGCTGTGATGAGAGCACTGCCATCTTCTTTGCAATAACCTTTTAAGTGCAGGAAGACAGTGATTAGATCTTTCTGACCTTTCTTTTTTTTTTTGCAGGCTGAATAAACCTAGTTCTTTCAACCTTTCTTTTTATATCAGTTTCTCCAACTTCTAAGCACCTTGATGGCCCTCCACTGCATAGTCTCCAATTTTTCATAGTCTTCCAAATTTCCAATTTTAAACAAAGAAAGAAACAAAACGTCGTACTACCAAAAACTTGTTTTCTGACTGAAATAATCTATAAGCACCTGTTTTGGAATCAAAAATGTCTTCTACATTTCACATAGAAAGGGACGAGATTGATTCACCTTTCTTCCCTTTTCTCCCTTTCATCCTTCCTTCCTTTCTCTACTTGTAGGTTTTGGGGTCTGTATTAATTTGTATTTTATATCATACTTCACAGTGACTAGATATAGAAGATACTTACAAATGAGACCCAAAGACAACAGTATTTTATTTCTACTAATTTATGTTTAGAAGCAATTCCATTTCATTTAATAAAAATGGTGACATTTTCAGTGCAACTTGTTAAAGTTTATTGCATTAATATTTATTTATTTATATATATATATATATATATTTCATGAGAGCCAATGCATATATGTTTGAGATATTTTCAGATTTACTCAGAGCTCAAATATATTTTTGGGGAAAGAAGTGGTATCACATTAGCCTGACCTGCTGTGGAGTGCTTTTAGTGAGAGCTGAAAGTGTTTGGCAATTTCTAATTTGTAATCCAGAATAATTAGTTGAATAAAATATTAATTGTTTTATGAATGAAAAATTTATTTTTCTGGATCATGGTTTTTCTATTCCAGAACACAGTTTATAAATGTTATTAGTACTAAATATAGAAGAATGTAAAAGAAATGAAGCTGTTGTGAACAAAAGCAACCTACTTGCCTTTTTGGAATTCACTTGTGCTTTGCAGTATCCCTACTGTTTTCAAAAGACAAAATCTAATTACATTATTTTAATTTTTAGGTGAAAGACAAGCCTTGTCCTATGTGCTTAATTTTCCGATAGGTATTAAATACTGATTTCAAGTACTTTCCCTATGCAAGTCTGTTGCTGGAACTCACTTTCATTTCTATAATTAGGAATTGTACCTTCATGTCCCCTGATTTTGTTAAATGATTACCAGTGCATTTGTTTTTGCAGAAGCAGAAGAGATGAATTACTTGTTGTTTCATTTCCTAGTTATTTAAATACTATCGCAACATAGACATGAAGAACAGATTAATATCTACACTCATGTGTGTGATGAACTTGTTAGAATTTACTGAGTTACTAAATGCTGTGTTACAAAGTCATGGTCTCATCTGACCATCAATAAAGTTCACTGGTTTGGATGTCTTTCATTATTCACATGCTGTAACACATTATGCTATGTAAACCAACTGTATGCCAGAGCTCTCTAGTATCATTGCCTGCTCAGCCAGTGTGTTGCTGGGGACAGAAGATGAACTCCACATTGTCATCATCTGACCAAGCAGAAACTTTGATGATTGTCATGACTCTCAGGCAGAGTACACAGTTCTCTTTCCACTTGGCCCACCACTCTCAGGATGAATTGTTATCCCCACATGTTTCTTGTGTTTTTCAAATAAAGTCTTCAAATCCAGTGTGTGGTCTATTCTGTTACCTGTTTAAAACTTTAATGACAGCAGTTACTAGAATGGGCACATTTGGGAGTACTTCTAAAATCTGCTTCTTTTCCTAATTCTTGTACCAATTTCATCATTAGCGTATTCAGCAGCTCTCCTCAGACTCATACTGTTTAAGTGCTCTGAGATCCTTAGAAACAAAATAAGTTGTATAAACATGATCGTTTGGTGGTGATAGGTTAGTGATATTTTGGTGGAGGTGCTCCCCAGCAGGCTGGTGCCACCAGTGGTGTGGCCCGGCAGTGCAGAGGGAAAGGCAGCAGGAAAAAAGGGGTGAGCAGCACCACACTCATAGCAATGCCAGCTCTGTTTAGGTTGCCACGGACCCTGGGTGAGTGGTCCCTACCTCAGCTTTGGTGTTTTTTTCTCAGGTGGGCAACCGAGCTCTACCACAGCTGCTCTCTCATTCTCCCTCCTCGAAGGGAAATGGGGAGTAAATACTATGCAAAGGGCTCAAGGGTTGAGATAAGGATGGGAAGATCACTCAACAATTATTGTGATTTGACATCAGCGCATCGGTCTTTCTTTTTACCTGATTAAATTAACCATAATATCTTTCTTCCTGACATGAGCAGTTTTCTATTCCCACACCTCTCAAGTCCCTGAATGTCAAGGCAGGGCCTGGGGGAATGAAGCTCTTGTCATTATAGGAGTTCAGGTTTTAGACCACTGTTGGAACATATGTACATGGAATCCAGTCAAATGCATTCGAGGATCCTCAGGGAACTAGCTGATGTAGTTACTAAACCACTCTCCATCACATTTCAAAAGTCATGACAGTCAGGCAAAATCTCCAGTGACTAGAGAAAAGGGAATATCACACTCATTTTTAAAAGTATCCTAGGAACTACTGACCAATCTGCCTTATCCAAGTGCCTGGTAAGATCATGGAACAGATCCTCTCAGAATTGTTGTGACATATGGAAGATAGGGATGTGATTTGAGGAAGTGAACATGGCTTCACCAAGGGCAAGTTAGTCTTGGGTAATCTGGTTGCCTTGTATGATGGAGATACAACATATTTCATGTCATATGAGATATGACATGAGGTGCTTGAGCGAGTTCAGAGAAGAGTGACGAAGCTGGTGAGGGGCCTGGAGAACAAGCCCTATGAGGAGCGGCTGAAGGAGCTGGGATTGTTCAGCCTGGAGAAAAGGAGGCTCAGGGGTGACCTTATCGCTCTCTACAGGTACCTCAAGGGAGGCTGTAGCGAGGTGGGGGTTGGTCTGTTCTCCCACGTGCCTGGTGACAGGACGAGGGGGAATGGGCTTAAGTTGCGCCAGGGGAATTTTAGGTTGGATCTTAGGAAGAACTTCTTTACCGAAAGGGTTGTTAGACATTGGAACGCGCTGCCCAGGGAAGTGGTGGAGTCACCATCCCTGGAGGTCTTTAAAAGACGTTTAGATGTAGAGCTTAGGGATATGGTTTAGTGGGGACTGTTAGTGTTAGGTCAGAGGTTGGACTCGATGATCTTGAGGTCTCTTCCAACCTAGAAATTCTGTGATTCTGTGATTCTGTGACATATCTTGTGGTCATATCTCATGCCTGGAGACATGACATCCTGGTCACCAAATTGGTGGACCATTCAGTGGATAAAGAGTTGAGTTGAAGGTCTCACCCAGAGAGTGGTGGTCAGTGGCTCTATGTCCAAGAGGAGGTTGGTGACGAGTGGTGTACTGCAGGGGTCTGTCCTGGGCCAGATACTTTTTAATATCTTTATCAGTGACATAGACATTGGGATTGAGTGCACCCTCAGCAAATTTACAGGTGACACCAAGCTGTGTGGTGCAGTTGAAACAATAGAAGGAAAGGATGCCATCCAAAAGGACCTGGAAAAGCTTGAGAATTGGGGCCATGTGGACCTAATGAAGATCAACAAGTCAAAGTATCAGGTGCTGCACCTAGGTCCAGGACATGAGTATAGACTGGGAGAGGAAGTCAATAAGAGCAGCCCTGAAGAGAAGGACTCGGGGGCATTGGTGGATGAAAAGCTTGACATGAGCCAGTAGTGCACACTTGCAGCCCAGAAGGCCAACTGCATCCTGGGCTGCATCAACAGAGGAGTGGCCAGCAGGTCAAGGGAGGTGATTGTCCCCCTCTACTCTGCCCTTGTGAGGCCTCACTTGGAGTGCCGTGTCCAGGTCTGGGGTCCCCAGTACAAGAAAGATGTTGATCTCTTAGAATGAGTCCAGAGGAGGGCCACGAGGATGATGAAGGGGCTGGAGAACCTTTCCTATGAAGAAAGGCTGAGAGAACTGGGGCTGTTCAGCCTAAAGAAGAACAGGCTCCGGGGTGACATCATGACAACCTTTCAGTACTTGAAGGGGGCTTATAAAAAAGATGAAGAGTGACTCTGCTCAATCAATGTACTTAGTGTCAATAGACAGGACAAGGCAGAATGGTTTTAAACTAAAAGAGGGGAGACTTAGATTAGAGGTTAGGAGGACATTCTTCACTCAGAGGGTGGTGAGGCACTGGAACAGGTTGCCCAGAGAAGCTGTGGATTCCCCATCCCTGGAGGTGCTCAAGAACAGGTTAGATGAGGCCTTGGCCAATCTGATATAGTACATGGTGTCCCTGCCTTTGGCAGGGGGGTAGGAACTAGAAGATTTTAAGGTCCCTTCTAATTTGAGCCATTCTATGATTCTATGATTCTTTTAGCCTCCAATTCTGTCTAGAAAGAGCTTGGCCATGGCTTGTGAAATGACTGCTTTTAAGGAGTGAAAGAGTGAAAATTCATTTTTGTTTTAATGTTGTTACTGAAACTGAGCACAGAAGTTTAAACCAAATCTCTGTGTTTTCTGTCTTTCTCTGCATTGTACATCTGACATGTCTGCTACAGTACCAGGCAGCATCTCTGCAGCCAGTTTTGAAGTGGCAGATGCCACATCCTTCTAAACACCAATTTCCACATTCCAGGGCTCAAGAGCAATGACAGTGCTTGAGATGAATAATGGTGTTGATGCATCACAGTAGACATATCTACACATTTGAATAGACTAGAAACCTTATCCAAAGATCACTGACAGGCTCCTTTGAACCCATGGGGCTTTGGTTTTGGCCTGTCTCTGACAATTCTGTAATCAGTCATTGTCATGTTGTGCTGAAGTACAAACCTCATACAACATTCTCGTAGATTTTAAGAATTTCTCCTAAAACAAACAAACAAACAAAAAAACACTTTCTATTTAAGAACAAATTGCTTTTAGGTAGTCCAGTAGTCTGTGTGAAACAATTGTTTCGCCTTCTGGCCTCTGGAGTACTTCTCTTTTGATGTGTTCACCATTATTTACTGAAGGGGTGGGCTGATATTTGATGATGTTGGGATAACGGCAAAAAGAGAATCACAAAGATTAAAGATAACCTTTTAAAAGACTCTGTGAGTGAGATATGTCCTCATGGGTAAGTGCTAAAAGGGACTGAGAGTTGTCAACATCCTATAAAATCCCTGGGAATGAAGACAGAAAAACTTTCTTATTTACAGTAAGTGCTCAGCATCGACAAAGACTTTGTCTAAGGCAGAGTTTTCCCATCATTTATGCACATACCTGTTGGCTTCTGTTGTGTAGACAAAGCTGATATGTCTACAAAAAAGTAAAGTAAAAAGATGAAAAAAAAACAAACACCACTTTTTTTTTTTTTTTAATGCTAATATTCCAGAAATTTCAGTTGGGCAGAAACTGTGAATTCAGACACCCATCCATTTCTCAAGCACGGGAAACTGCATTTGTCCATCATTCTGTTTGAAGAAATTCTGTACCTTGAAATCAGCATGGTGGTTTGCTTCTGACTGTGCTGTGATACTCTGCATCAGACTTCTGACTTAAATAAGGTCAGAAAAAAGGTGCCTTGTGCCAAAACTTGACATATGAATATAAGACTCCTGTCAGCACAGATGCCAGTCCCAGCTGCATAGCTCAGCTGTTCTTGCTGATGGATGCCAAGTGGTGTAGTGGAACAACATATAAATTAAGATCCTGTGTATATGAATTAAGTACTGATGAATGGAGCCATTCCTTTGAAGATCCTACTTTCTTCTAGATGACTTGCCCATTAACATTTAAATAGTGCTTAAAGTTTAGCTGAGGTTTTGACGTCTTTTCTGTTTTAAGAAACTGTCCCCACTTTCCTGGATGATGTGATGTATCTTGTTTAGTTCAACCTTTAGAGTAATCATTCCACCCAACTATTTAACAGGCTCTTCCCATTCTCAGCCCCTGCCACAGGCTCTCCTGTGGCTCCCAGCTGGGTACTGGAGGAGCTGGCACCTGACTTCCACTGCATGCAGTGAAAAATTGCCTGAATGTTTGCCTCTAGGGCAGGTATCAACTAACAGTGCTGCAAGCTAACACAGGAGAGTCAATAAGACATTCCTCATTACTTGCTGTTGTGCATTATTGATGCAGAATATCATCAGGATGATGTTAACATATTTCTGTCCTGTTCCAGCTTGCTGGCACCAGCCATTGTAATATCAGCAGTGACTGCTGTATCAATCAGTACTTGTTTCTTCTTTTTGCGTCTAAGTTTAGTGGCTAATTCTGCTTATGAATGCTCACACTTTGCTCACTAGAAAATCACTCTGATATTCAGCACTCACTCAAATGCCTGTCGCTGAGCATGTGTCAAACCGTGAAGTACTGGATACTGCTGGATATTTCCAGCTAGAGGAAAATGCCTTTATTTCATTGCGGGGCTGTTAGGAAAATGACTCCATTCAGAGAGCCTCAAACATGTCCCTTGCTTTGAGGTTGCTATACATGAGATTTATATGTACTTTTTAATGGTTCAGTTGCATCATTAGAATTTAAAATAGCAAAACAGTAACTGAAAGACAGAAAAGTGGAAAGAAAAGGGGTCTAAAAAGCCTGGAAAGCTTCCATTGAAACAGGATCACTTCAGCTGAAATCTCCAGCAGCAGGGATGGATGGTGAGTACAACACTGCCATCTCTTGAATACCCTTTGCAATATCTGTTTTGTTTTCACCAATTTATTTTGCTCAGTTAGGGCTGCAGCTCCACTGCATGCATCCCAGCATGCAGGGCACTGTAGCCCAGCTCTTAGAGGCTAAATAATCTATTGAAGTCCAGACACTCTGAGAGAGGAAAACAAACAGTGAAAATGCAGCCAGAAAATAGTGGGAAGCTGACGGTAGGTGTTATGTGGAAGAAGGTTTGTTTGTCAAGTCCTTTTTCTTAGATTTGAAGTTTGAGATGGTTCAAGGATAAGGAGATGATTAGATCACCTAATTTGGATGCCTGCCTATTGCAGCATATCCAGTTTCTTTTGTACTGGGCCTTGGAGACTGTTATCAACTAAAAAGGAGCTTCTAGATAGGTGTCAGAGATGGAACTGGAAAATGAACAGATTGAGAATCTCTTGGTGGTTCGAGTTACCCTCATTCTTAGAAATGCATTTGTAATCTTCATTTGGAATATGTTCAACTACAATTCACAGCTACTACCTCCTTATAACTTTCATTGTTAAAGTCAAAGTACTTGGTATTTTTGTTTCTGTGAAAGTATGTCACATAATGGACAGGCTCTCAATCTACCTTTTCAAACTGAACATGTGCTTCAGAGGAAAAAGAAAAGAAAGGATACAAATCTGCAGTACATTTGCAGCCACTTTAACACATAGCCTCTGGCATAGTTTTCACTTCCCTCTTTAAGGTAGATATTCTTCAAAACACACTTTCTGTCCTCTGTTTTGTGCTCCGATCATAGTAAAATAATTAGTATAATGATACTTAAAATACTGATAGATGAATTTAGCAATCATTGGAATATGTGCTTCAGTTTGATAGATCAAAGCAACTCTTTATGCTTTCTGCAGATTCAGAAAGAGACTTTGAAAATATTATTTGAATCTTTAACAGCTAGAAACTATATATATATATTTAATAAAATCAAATAAAGCAAAATTTACAAGCCCATAGACTTTTGCAAATGACTGAGAATCTGGTTGGAAGACTTACCCTGGGCTAATCCCTCACTTTCACACAAGGGAAGAACTCTAGCTTAGGAAAATGATGTTATTAGTGTAAAATTAATATTAACATTTAACTTTTTACTCCAAATGAATGAACTAAATCTTATCAGACTTCCCTAACCTTAATCTCCCCCACGTAAATAGATTAGGGTTGTATGCAAAAGAGAAATCACAAACAATAACATTCAGTTTATCTATTTACTTCATTCTGGTTTATACTTTTGAGAGTCCTGGGCAAAATAATCAAACTATATTTCTCAGTGAATTGAATTGCCATTCTTTAATTCTCAAATTTCTTTTGTCTCCCAAAACTCATAACTCATGATTTTCAGCATCCTAACATCTCAGTTCTTACAGCTTTAAAGCTTGATCTGGTACAGTTTTGTTCCTAATCTTTAATTATGAAATTACAGTTACTTTCTCCATTGTACAGATTGCAAAGATGTGCTGAACATTTCCATACCATCATTCAACGTGAAAACAAAACAAAACAAAAAAACCTTTAATCCAGATTTTTCCTGTGTTTCTGCATTGCTTCTACTATTGGTTCAGAATGCAGAAATTGGATGTTTTTTCCCCTTTGTGCAGATTTATTTCATACTGTATTCTCACAAGACACCCAGTCCTCCTAGCCAGACTCACCAAATATGTTAGTATCAATATGTTTGTTAATAAATAAATAAATTAATTAATTAATTAATTAAAAAATCCCAACACCTCTAAATAGTCAATTTCTTAAGCAGCTATTCAGGACAAACAAACCAAAAATCTTTAAGTAGCTCAAAATTCTGTATTATTTCCTTACTCGTCTACAGTGCAGCTGAAAGGATGTTGAAGGCATGATAAGGCACAGTTCTATTACTTGGCAGTTGAATAGTCATTACAGTGTCAAATCGTTCATGTTCTAATATTCAGCCTGAGGAAATGTAGTTCAGTTGAAATTGCTTGTGACATCTCTTGATACTGTTTGCCAAATTAGGGTTCACTTGGAGCAATGATTCAATTTTGGGGGCACAGGTGAATGTGACTGTGCCTACTTCTGTTGGCAGCCCGAGTTAAGTTTACAGTTCATCAGAACTTCGATTTACATTGACTTGAAGAATATTCTTAAATGTCCTACAGGGCTCTGATCTGTCCTCTGTCCTCTCTGGACTCTACACTAACATCAGGGGAAGATCTCCAGGTTCCCTTGAAAGGTAGTCAGGTATGCATGGTGTTGCTTGAATAACTAGTTTATTATTCTTGTCAAGATTGTGTTGATCAGAAACTGGGACATTTGGTAGGTCCTCCCAGTCAGTCTCATTCACTTTGTTTTGCTTTGCCTTTCATTCACTTTTTCCACATCCTAAAAAAAACCCCACAACCTGTCCTATTTTATTTTTTCTCATTGTCTTACATTCTTCTGAATTTACATCCTTATTTCTCATTTTTTTTCCATAGCTCTTTTAGTCAGAATGAAAAACAAAACAAAACAAAACAAAACAACAACAACAACAGAAATGCCCCCCACAGCTTCTTCTGTACTTATTAGAGGTAATATTCGGACAGGAGAAAATGAGAGTCTTGGACTTTTTTTGTAAGTTGTCAAGCTGATCTTGACTGAAATATCTATTCGATAACTGGTAAACCAGCTTGACAAGTTGTATGGAACTGAGAACAGTACAGAACAAATACCAGTGAGTTTCTTGGACTTATCCCCAGAATGTTCTCATTCTGAATTGGCCTTTCCCTTTTTCTCTAATATTCAGCAGATGTTTAGCAGAGCAGGACAGATGTGGGGATGCAAGAGAACTTGGCTGCCAGTAGTTTTTCAGTTAAAAAAAAAAAAAAAAAAAAAAAAAAAAAAAAAGAGTCCATGGCAAGAGGTGTTATATCATCTCTAATCAGAACAAGTCACGTCTCCTGCCTGATGTGGTATCAAAAGATGGAAATATATATATATATATATATATGGCTACAAAGTACAAAGTCAGCTTTAAGTTCTGTTGAGTATTCAACTTGTTTTCAATTTCAATACATAAAGGTTATATTAATAAAACTCTCTTGCAATTAAGACACATCCAAAGCATTTGAATCCATAAGAACAGACACAGACTAGATCCAAAGGTGAAAAATTGCATGTTTGTTATCATATTACACAAAAGCTGTACAGTACCAAAGGGAAAGTGCACATGGGCTACAGATCCCTCGGCAATTCATACCACTAGCTGCCTTTTTTTCTGTCCTCTCCAGATATACAACTACTTGATATTAGTCAAGTACTACACAGGTAGTTCATCCTCATTTGGCAGAATATTTGCTGCATATTTGGCATGTCAAAGAGAATGGAAAAATATACTCTCCCAAGGTTTCTTTTGGTAGTTTTGCCAAGTGTGGATTCAATGAATGAAGGAAATGTCCATCTTTTTGCCACAGGTCATATCCTGAGACCTCTCCATCTTCCTTTATTAAGTTCCTACTCTGGAAACTCTAATTAATTTAAGGAGAGCTTGACTGAGTCAGTTGAAAAAGTATTAAGTTGGTGTCTGATAAGTTCACATTCAAACATTGTATTACACCAGTGTGTGCTTACAACCTGTTTCTGTCCTTCATAGACATGCTGATTTTTTTTATACTGCTTCTTACAAAAGTTGTCCTACATTATGTTGCTCTGTGTTCTCTGGTGCTGATATCCCTGCCTTGTACATGATGAAATATCAAAATGTAGAACTTAATATGATAGTGTGAAAAACGTAATTTCACTGCAGGGAAACTGAGTTGTTCCTGAACATAGTCTGTGATACTGAATTTTCCAAAGTAACAAAGGAAAGATATTAAATAAATATACTGTGATGGGTATTTTGTTTAATGAACAACTGAACCATCATTTTAATTAAGTTCACAAGTTTAATTGAGCTAAGTTCATCAAAAATCATGAGTGATTCTGACATGGCTGCAAGAGAGGAGAAGGGTTGGAAACTGTCTGGGTGGAAAGGGTGGTAAAAGTAATAACTTTTTTTTTTTTTTTTCTTTTTTTTTTTTTTTTTTTTTTTCACCAAAGCCTCAAACAAGTTGGATACCCTGGTACAAAACTGAAATGAATGATCAGTTGCAATGAAAGTTAATGTGTTTTTCTTGAAAAATCAAGCCCCAGTTAAAGAATCCTCACTTTGGACCTCTACATTATGAAACACACTTCAGGTTATCGATGTAGCTGAAACTGATAGATAAGGAGGGATTCACCAGGCAAGACATATGTCTACAGCATCAGTGTCTTCCTCTGAGAGGATCATGGATGAATGTCTCTGCTCTCAGTAGAGATTCAAAGGCATTTGAAGGCATTTCTCTAATGAGATTTATTTAATCCTAGAGTAGATGTCTCAAAGACATCAATAATTTTTTGCACCAAAAGCATGTAATATTTTTCCCACTTAAAGGCAGTCTGGAGGTGACAATCTTGGCTATAGTTATATCATAGTTATGGAAAGCCAGGTCACTGTGTACGTGTATGTCAATCTTTCAGATGATTTCTTGAGAAAACATAAACAGCAGTAGAAAAGTTGTCATTGAAAGGCCTGTTCCTCCTCATTGAAGATATTTGTTCAAGTCTAGACTTCATTTTGAATTGTAAATTTGATTTTCCTTGCCTGTTAGTCTTAGTTGACTTTTCTGGCTCCACAGTGAAACCTCACAAGTGACAAATAGAAGGAAAAATTGATTTCCTTAGCTGGATGGGTATGCTTTTGCTTGTGCAGCCCAGGATGTGATTAACCTCTATCACTGCAAAAGTACACTGTAGATAGATGTTTAATTCATTGTCATGAAGAGTCCATGAGTGTGAGTCCATGGCATTAGTCTAGCTTTCCTTGCTTTACCTTCTGTAACTCCCTTGTCAACAATATGGACAGTGGGATCAAGTGCACCCTCAGCAGTTTTGCTGATGACACCAAGCAGTGTGGTGCGGGAAGGGATGCCACCCAGAAGGACCAACCACCCTTTCAGTGAAGAACCTTTTCCTAACATCCAACCTGAAACTTCCTTGTCCCAGTTCCATGTCGTTCCCTCGGGTTCTATCGCTGTCACCTGAAAGAAGAGATCAGTGCCTGCTTCTCCATGGGCAAAAATAATTTCCAATTGTTTTGTTTTCTTTGTCCTTTATTTTTTTTTTTATTATTATTATTTTTTTTTTTTTTCCCAGTTAGCTGAAATGTGTTTCATGCTGCATAGGTGAAAACATACAGCTGTTATGACACTTTGAGAATCCCAGACTGTGAAATTTATGTAGTTTACAGTCTATCACCACAATTTGTTTAACATAATGTGTTTTGTTTTTTGTTTGTTTGTTTGTTTTTTAAAGATTGTATTAGGGATAAATTATAGTATGATGGTAAAATTAACTTTGTTGGCTTACTTGCTCTATGTACATTTTTAAATGTATACTTAATCTTAATTCCATGGATACATGGAATCCACTATGCATGGATTACATGCATAATTCTTAAGAAGGGCTCTATGTTTTTATTTTTAAAAAATACATTTCATGTAATTTTGGCTGCATTTCCTATTTCTGCATTAGCAATTTACTTCTCAATTTCTAATTTACATGATGTTTTTTTTCTTTTTTTTTTTCCCTTTTGCCTCCAGAAGACATCTCATTTGCCTGTGTATAGCAGTTGGACTTGCAGCATATGGAATGACTGAGAATTTAGATGTATATGTGCAGTGGGGATCATATTGAAAGTCTGAAGGAAATGAGCTGTAAACACTCTTTTTCTCAGCCTCACTGTTAGCCCATATTCCCAGCCTTGTCAATCAGCTTGGCTTTCTCCTGTACCAGGATGGTATGCAGTGATTTTAATTCTCTACTTGGGCTTGGACAACATCTGTCTTTGTAAGGATGCTGTGTCAATCTTATCTTTTCAACAGCCACATTGATTATCTCCTATAAATGCATTTTCTCCAGTTCTTCCAAATCTTAATAGTAAATTAATTACATTGTAAAAAGTGATTTATTTTGTTTGAATCCCCTGCACTAAAATACAGTTACATCATGCATTATTAATACTTTTCCGACCATTTTCAACGCATTATATAGAAAAGCGCTATGTCTATCAAGACAGCTGGATCCATCTTCACTCCCAGTCTCTCTGGCAACAGTTTTGTTTCTAAATAAAGCAACACAAGAAGAACCAGAGACCCATTGGTGTTATGTCTCTACATCGAAGATATAATTGTACAGAAGGCCATATACATCTGTCTACTGGAAACAGTCTTTAGCTGTGCTGGCTCCTGAGCCATGGCCACGTATTATTTAGTAGAGGATTAGTTGACGTGGACAGAAACTTGGTAGGGACAATGATTATGATTAAGTGGGATGGATGAATGCTATTTGAGTTGGTGTTCACAGCCAAGACCTGAATCTGCCTAGTTAGACATATATTTAATATTTTATTTATTTATTTATTTATTTCTCAGATGGAATCCCATATTTTTCCTATTCTGTAATGGACCTATGGCACTCTGTCTCTAGGTTCATGCAATACCATACATCTCTTGGTAAAAGTGCAGTGCCAAGCTAAGTTGTCTAAACTGTATCTAGACTTAATATTAGAAAATGAGGCTGGCATTATTCTGTTACGAGTGGATTTTCTAGCTCTGCTCTCCATGAGCTGAGAGATCTCTGTGTTATGCTTTGTTGTCTGGTTCAAAGCTGCCCAGTGTACTCACTGTTACTCTATGGTATTTTTGGGTTTGGAACCTGCAGTTCTTTCCTTCATGAACCCTTTTGTTGAATAACTAAGGCTTAAAAGGCTTTGTCTCTGAAGACAAAGTTCAGTTCAAATTCATCAATTAAAACATCAATTCATCAATTAAAATTCCAGAGAGAAAGCAAAGCAAAACAAACAAACAAACAAACAAAAAAAACATGATCATAGAATCATAGAATGGTTTTGGTTGAAAGGAAACCAAGATTCCCAAGGAACCCAAAGATCAAATAATTCCGTCTCCCCTGACATAGTCAGGGACACCTCCCATCATTCCAGGTTGCCCAAAGCCCCATCTAACCTGGCCTTGAACACTTCCATTAATGGAGCACCAACAGCTTCTATGGCAACCTGTTCCAGTGCCTCACCACCCTGTGAGTGAAGATTTTCCACCTAATACCTAATCTAAATCTATCCTATTTTTAGTTAAAACCATTCTCCCATGTCCTATCACTACACTGCCTGATAAAGAGTTCCTCCCCGGCTTTCCTGTAGGCCCCTTTAGGTACTGCAAGGCCGCTGTAAGGTCTCCCTGGAGCCTTCTCTTCTCCAGGCTGAACAACCCCATCTCCCTCAGCCTGTCTTCATAACAGAGGTGCTCGAACTCTCTGATCATCCTTGGGGCCCTCCTCTGGACTCGTTCTAATACTTCAATATCCTTTGTGTGCTGGGGGTCCCAGAGCTGAATGCAGGGCTCCAGGATATGGTTGGCTTTCTGGGCTACAAGCGCACACTGCCAGCTCATGTCAAGCTTCTCATCAACCAAAAATCCCAGGTCCGTCTCCTCAGGGCTGCTCTCAATCCCTTCTACTCCCAGCCTGTATTTGTGCTTAGGATTGCCCTGGCCCAGATGCAGGACCTTGCACTTGGCCTTGTTGAACCTCAGGATGTGCACACAGGACCACCTCTGAGGCTCGTCTAGGTCCCTCTGAATGGCATCCCTTCCCTCCGGCATATTGACTGCACCACACAGCCATAATGATCCATGGACCAAGCAAAGAGATTTTCTGGACATCTTCAAATGTACAGGATATCTGCCTGAAATGCTTCTCACTTTTAGTCTAGACATCATTTCTCTTTTATTTATTTATTTGTTTTTGGCTTTGCTAGTTATGAGACAATTTGGCAAGCTACTTTGAAAGTCAAGTCAATCTCAAAGGGTTGTGGTAAATGGGGCCACATCAGGCTGGCGGAAGGTCACTAGTGGGGTCCCTCAAGACTCTATTTTAGGGCCAGTCCTCTTCAATGTTTTTATAAATGATTTGGATGTAGGACTAGAAGGTGTATTGAGCAAATTTGCTGACGACACCAAACTTGGAGGAGTTGTGGACTTGGATGAGGGTGGAAAGGCCTTGCAGAGAGATCTGGACAGGTTGGAGAACTGGGCGATCACCAGCCACATGAAGTTTAACAAAAGCAAGTGCCGGGTCCTGCACCTGGGATGAGGCAACCCTGGCCGTACATACAGACTGGGTACCGAGACGCTGGAGTGCAGCCCCGCAGAGAGGGATCTGGCGGTCATGGTTGACAGCAAGTTGAATATGAGCCAGCAGTGTGCCCTGGCAGCCAGGAGGGCCAACCATATCCTGGGGTGCATCAAGCACGGCATCGCTAGTCGGGTGAGGGAAGTGATCGTCCTGCTCTACTCTGCGCTGGTGCAGTCTCACCTTGAGTACTGTGTGCAGTTCTGGGCACCACAGTACAAAAAGGACATTCAACTGTTGGAGAGTGTCCAGAGGAAGGCAAAGATGGTGAAGGGCCTGGAGGGGATGACCTATGAGGAGCGGCTGAGGTCACTGGGCCTGTTTAGCCTAGAGAAGAGGCGGCTGAGGGAGGACCTCATTGCAGTCTACTACTTCCTCGCAAGGGGGAGTGGAGAGGCGGGTGACCTATTCTCCATAAACACTAGTGATAGGACTTGTGGGAACGGGGTGAAGCTGAGGCAGGGGAAGTTCAGATTAGATATCAGGAGGAGATCCTTCGCTGAGAGGTTGGTTGCGCACTGGAACAGGCTTCCCAGTGAAGTAGTCACTGCACCAACCCTATATGAATTTAAGAAACATTTGGACCGTGCACTTAGTCACATGGTCTAAACTTTTGGGTAGACCTGTGTGGAGCGAGGAGTTGGACTTGATGATCCTTATGGGTCCCTTCCAACTCAGAATATTTTATGATTCTATGATTCTATGATTCCTCAGGGCTTTTGGTTCTGCAGTTCTGAAACATCTCATGTTCACAGCAGTTCCCCAAGATCATAACTTTATCTTCCAACTTGTCCCCCAGCAGTCTTAATTTAATTGCAAGTAGTTAGTAAATAACCCAGTGTTTAATGCAATATAGACACATTGTTAACACTAGCAAATGGGAAAAGGTATCTTGGAAAACTGTATAAAGCTGCCCTTTTAGGTTTGAGACAAATTGCTCACAATCCTTCTGGTTCTGTGGCACTGAATTACTCATTATCCCTTCCCACCTCATTACAGACTTTCCAGCACCATCAAGAAAATGGGGGGTTATGTTCCCATTCTACATTCTTCGTATAGGGAAGTATTACTCCTACTCAGATTAACAAGAATCCTGAAGAAATGTTAATTAAATGCTCTTTCTCAGTCCACATGTGCAATAAATAGCTGTTAAAACCACATAACTTAGTGCTTTAACAGCTGAATTATCCTTCCTTTTTTCTATTATTATTATTATTTTTTTTTTTTTTGGATAAGTAAAAGAAAAATTATGGGATATTTCCTATCCCACTGTTAACACAAAGAGGTTAACTCTTTTGTATATAAGTATACACACTAGAGGTCTGCGTTAGGGATATTTACCATGGATTTCTGTATGTTAGCGTAAAGAATTTACCATCCTCTTTTCCAACCCCAATTAAAGTAACAGACACAGAACAAAGTCCATCCAGGTATGAGATGCTTTTGAGAGAAGAACTGTATGAAAATTGTTTATTGGTTTGGACACTAACTTGGAAATTATCTTAAATGTTGATGTACAAGCACATTATTGGTCTGGTAAACTTAAATTTTAATTGTCTGGTCATAAAGAAGGTTGTAACAATGCTACAGGTAGCAAAACATTGTGATGTGCAAATGGAGCATGTGTGGCTTTGATCACTGACAGATTTTTTTTTAATAAAGTTACTGATGTGTAACTCTTATGCTTTTCATAAATTATTCTCTGCTTGAATGAAAAATGACAACAGGAATTCACGTTTGAAAAGCAGTTTTTATGCTACTGGGGCTGCTTCACTGTGAAAAGGCAACATGTTTGAATCTACAAGAATAGGCATATGTCCTCATGTTGGTAGTGAGCCAAAACAGACAGTAATTAGTATTTTTAGATTTTCATTTATACATATACTTGCTAAACATTGAATATTCTAAAATACTTATATGATCTGTGATAATGCCAGTTACCTAAATCTCTTCAACCACAAGAGAGAATTACTTTCAGAAAACTCAGTACAATGTGTTTACATTGTCACCAGCAGGCAAGCAAATTAGACATCATTAACACCATTTAATCTTTTACTTTCTAGATTTGTACAGTATGCAATCATTTCTTGTTCTTTCTTTTTTTTTTTTTTTTTTCCTCATCTTTTTATTCACAGTCATATTTAATCACAGTTGCAAGACCAGGGGAAAAAATAACTACGTAAAATGCAAATGTCGAGTTAAATGGGAAAAAGTAGCTGCACGAAAAGGGAGGCATCCTATTTTTATCCAGTCAGAATAAGCTTTGATGTCAAAACCCTTTAAAGTTTAAATATTTAGTATAGGCAGCCCATTGAAACAGGTTTGTCTTCGGTGTAAACAAGTTCAGGTTCATGAAAAGCAATAGTCATTGGTGTGTCAGTTTAGCACTGATATTGCAACTTAAGAATCTGAGGTAAAAAAATCTGGCTTCTTTTTTTCTTTCAGTCAGATTTTTAGAAAGGAAAACTCAAATCCTGTCTAACTTGTATGGCAGGTGTATGGTGTTACCCTAGAATAGTAGCAATTCTGACTGTGGGGAGAATTATCTTTTTCTAGGATGAAACTTAATTATTATGCCAGTCCAATTTATAACTAACATAAGAACAGACTTTTGTAAAGACTTCAAGTTGTAATAGATTTTTTACTTCCTTCCTAAGCTTGTTGAATTTGCCTTTAGTGTAAAGAGCATATATGTTATTTCCAATTTAAATTTTGGAAATAACACTGTGAGACATTAGCAACTGCTTGGCCTGTGACAGCTAGCATAGTGACAGGCTATGACCGCTGGCATCATGGTTTCTCCTTGGTCATCTCTTGCATATAGCTTTTGTATCCCAGTAGAGAAACTTTCCCCTTGTGTAATCTATACAACTTGGAGGCTTCAGTTAGAATTCTTAAAAATGCCTAGGTTTACAAAACCTTTTTGGTTTTCAGATCTTTCTAATTCTATTTTCAAATGTGATCAAGATGGGAGTTATCTTTTTATGCAAGGAAATTTCCATTGATGAGTTAAGGGAATAAAGATAGTACTAATTGGTTGCATAATATTAAAATATCTGGAACGTACATGAAGACTTAGGCTGTTAATTAAGATAAATTGTGAAAATAGTCATACAGACTATAATTTCCATGTAGACTTTAAAAGCAAGAAAATTATCTTGAAGGAGAAATATATGTTAATAAATTCATCCAATAATCTGATTCCACTCTAGGAGTTCCAAATCAGCTGTTAGTGGCAAGTACAATTTGGGTTCTCAAGCTTCCTTCCAACTCCAGTATCTTGTCTCTATATTTTTGTTGCATAAGAGGGTAAGGAAATTTGGCAGGACCTAAACTCCCTTGCGTTCCAGCTTGTCCTCAGATATCAGACGGGCTGGGGGTGGCTGGGCTTGGATTCTGAGTGATGTCCAATTTGGCACTAAGTCAAGTCACATTCAGTATATTAAATTATCACAATCATAGATGCACAAATAGCTCAATACATTTTCAGTCTAATAAATGACTTGTGTAGTGTACTGAAGCAACAGGAGTCCAAGTTCTTTCGGATTGCTTGTCTTGTTTTACAGTCTGTATTACAGTCTGTAAAACACATGCAAATGCCAAGAATATGACAAATACAACCAACTAACTACACACGTGCTATGTTATGAAACAGCTCTATAGAGAATGTTAGGCTTCCTGGGGAAGCTCTCGGTATAACCGAGCTCAAATCTCACCCAAGAGTCATCCCTATGGAGCAGAAAAAAGAGGTTCAGCCTCTTGACTGATCCTAGAAGTCAGCAATGCCCTTCTAACTTGTCTGCAATGGTGTTTTCCCCTGACATTTTCCTTCTTCTGAGACACTTTTCTACTATTTTCTTACTTTTAGTTGGAGCTTAAATGACTCTAGTCAAATGTGTCTTCGTTGCGACTAGTATAAAGTTTTTCTTGCTTTTGTTTAAATGTATAAGATAGGTATGAGATGGATAATAAGAGGGTTTCTTTAAGTATGTAAAAAGTAAAATAAAGACTAGAGATAATGTGGGTCCCATGCTGTATGAGGGGGGTGTCCTGGTAATGAGGGATACTGAATACCTTATTTGCTTTGGTCTTTGCTTCAAAGACTCCCCCACAGGACTCCTGGACCCTGGAGGGAGGAGAAAGAGTAAGAAAAAGTGGAGATCTCCCCCCTGGTTGACAAGGGAGTGGTTCATGAGTGTCTGAGTGGGCTCAATGCACACAGATCCATGGGTCTGTGATGCATCCATGTGTACTGGGGGAGTTAGTGGAGGTGATGGCCAAACCACTCTCTATCATCTTTGAAAGGTCCTGGAGAACAGGAAAGGTGCCTGAAGACTGGAGGTTATCCAGTGTCACTCCGGTCTTCAAGAAGGACAAGAAGGAGGATCCAGGAAACTACAGGCCAGTCAGTCTCACCTCTGTCCCTGGAAAGGTGTTGGAACAGCTTGTTCTGGATGCCATCTCCAAGCAATTGGAAAATAAGGTTATGAGGAGTCGTCAGCATGGATTCACCAAGGGGAAATTGTGTTTGACCAACCTCGTAGCCTTCTATGATGGCACCACCAGCTGGGTACATGGGGGGAGAGCAGTGGATGTCATCTACCTTGACTTTAGCAAGGCTTTTGATACTGTCTCCCACAACATCCTGCTAGCAAAACTGAGAAAGTGTGGAATAGACTTGTGGACTGAGAATGGTGTGTTGAGAACTGGCTGACTGGCCAAGCTCAGAGGGTGGTGATCAGTGGATGAGCCAGCGGTGTGCCCTGGTGGCCAAGAAGGCCAATAGGATCCTGGCGTGCATTACAAGGAGTGTGGCCAGCAGGTCAAGGGAGGTGATCCTCCCCCTCTACTCTGCCCTGGTCAGGCCTCACCTGGAGTACTCTGTTAAGTTCTGGGCTCCCCCATACAAAAAAAGACAGGGATGTCCTGGAAAGAGTCCAGTGGAGGGCAAGATGATACGGGGCCTGGAGCATCTTTCCTATGAGGAAAGGCTGAGAGACCTGGGTCTGTTCAGCCTGGAGAAGAGAAGACTGAGAGGATTTCTTATCAAAGTTTACAAATATCTTAAGTGTGGGAGACAGGGGGATTTGGCCAACCTCTTTTCAGTGGTTTCTGGGGACAACACAAGGGGCAATGGCCACAAAATGGAGCACAGGAAGTTCCACACTCACATGCAAAAGAACTTCATGGTGAGGGTGACGGAGCACTGGGACAGGCTGCCTAGAGAGGTTGTGGAGTCTCCTTCTCTGGAGATATTCAAGGCCCGTGTGGACGCCTACCTGGGCAGCCTGCTCGAAGGAACCTGCTTTGGAAGGGGGTTGGACCCGATGATCTTCTGAGGTCCCTTCCAACCCCTACAATTCTGTGATTCTGTGATTCTTTATAGGCTCAGAGAACTTCAGAGCATATGCTCAGTGAGGCGTGTTCGCACCTTAGAGGTGGGTAGCCTTTGGGATGGAGGTGTGTTTTGGCATTATAATGAGATTATAATGAGCAATGTTCATGCAGATGACATAATTTTGTTATCAGTTAGACTCAGGGCTGGCCATGCGGTCTACCAGTTCCCTAGTACCATCAGGTTCCCCATCCCTGCATTGACAGCACAGAGCCTGACCGTAGTGTCTTCACTCTGCTCCACCCTCTGTGCTATACCTCTTAGAGTCAGCACACCAAGCTCCCCTGGTGTTACCAATACATAAGGTTGCAAGCTATGTTGCCAAGGGAACTATCATGGAACAGATTCCTTGCATATGATGAAACTCTGGAAGTTTCATCAGTGACAAACCTTCTCTTAAAATGTAGACAATATTTAGCCTCAATAAGTCACATCTGGCAATTATTCCATAATTTTCTACACAGAGAGTGATGGGCACTTATCATGAATAATAATTATACTAAAACTCTGGATCTCCTTTTAAGAATCTACCACTCTCCCAGCCTTTATTTGAAAACACAAATCACACATATATCACAGAATCACAGAATGGTTGAGGTTGGAAGGAACCTCTGAAGATCATCTAGTCCAAAACTCCTGCCAAGTAGGATCACCTAGAGCACATCACTGCAGGATGACATCCAGGCAAATATGGGTCATTTAAATCTCACTTTCACTTGTATCTTACTTATGAGTGAAAGTTACTCAGTTCAGAAGCAGAGTTATCAGACTGATTGCTAGGAACTGTCACTAGTTATTATCATTGTCTTCATGGGTTTTATAAACAAGTACTGAAAAATAGATAATCTATGACAAAACAGGATCAGAAAAATCCATGTGTAATTAAGTCCCTTGCATTTTTCCTGATTCCCTGTTTTTGCTTTCTTTTAACTAATTTATCTCACTTCAGTTTCTCTAGGAATAGAACTTTAACTACCTCCTTCGGAAATCTATTTCACTGACAAGTTGTTATCACTAGGAAACCCTTGGATGCTTATCCAAGTGCAAAGCCTTCCCTAAGATTCATAGCTCACCAATATGTTGTAATGACTGCTGACAAGATGAAATTGTACAAAGCCCACTGTGATTAGGGAACTGTAGCACAGAATGATGTTAGGGTAAGAAATGAATCATTCATGCCTAGTTAAGTCTTGCATAGTTTTGTATAGATCTCATACTATTCTAAATGCACTTAAAGAAAGCCTACTGGCTGACACGTATCCACTCTTCTAACTACTATGCAGTTACACAGCTATTTCATCTGAAGTTCTCCAAGTGGTTCAGAAATTAAGCCTCACTGCATCCTTGTAAGACAGAAAGAAAGGACAATACTCCTAATTCACAGATAAAGTAATGTTTCACTCTGGTAAGGGCATAAGCAAAAAGAGAAAACAGGTAAGAGTGTAAGGTTGTAACCTAAAGGAGATTTCAGGTAAGGATGATTTCATTGGATTAGTGAGGTTCCTGAGATCACTGTCTGTGCAATCCTCTCTCACCACTAAAAGATGGTGAAGCATCCCTTTTGGAGTCAATGGTCCTCTGGTTCAGTTTTAGACAAGTATTTTTGTGCTCTGTTAGGTCAGCTTGTATCTCTGAGCCTATTTTCTCCCTGGTGCTGTTCCTTGTCTTCTGAGTGATGCCAGATCTCTCCAGCCTCCTCCCACACAAACTTTGTGTCTTCAGGGTTGTTCTATCTGTCCCATCTCCAGTATCATACAGCCTTTTCATATCCAGCATCTCCAGCAAGCCCTTGTACCATCCCAGCATCCTCATTTCTATCACAGCCAATTCACTCAAGCACTGTGTCAGTATCTCAGTCCCTATTTAGCATGTTTCACAGCCTCCACCTCATTGTATCATCCCATTCTTCTCACCTCTAGTACCACCATCTTTTCTCATTCACCAATCTCCATAGCCCAGTTATTCTCCTACACACAGATCCCCACAATCTCAACACTATTCCATACCAGTGACTGTCTTGACAACCCCTTATCTCCTTCAACTGCACTCTAAGCTTTATCTGCCATAGCAACACTCCAGTCATTCAGCTTTTCCATAAGAGTTGCAAGCCAGTCAAATCCAAGTCCTTCCTAATAACTGTATCCGCTCTCTTTCTTCACCTTCTTCACTGCTAAAACAAATTTCTCAGTACCATTTCTGTCACTTCATTCAGGTTTTTCCACTCTCTGAAAGGTTCATGGAAACCTCTCTCAATAGTAACTAACTGACACAAAACTCATAATTATTGCCTCTCTGAAATCTAAAGCTCATTGATTATGTGACATAGCGAATGCATCACATTAAAAATGCTTTTATAGTTCTCTGTTTTGAGAGATGAAGAAAATTTCTGATTTTCTCAGCTACACAATAAAAGAGACACACTAAGAAATTCATTGGTTATTACAGAGAAAAATTAGTCTCTTGGGTTCCAGTTTATGTCTGCTGGAAAACATATAGTAGCAAATTAGTGGACCTTTTATTTATTTATTTATTTATTTGTTTATTTATTTATTTATTTATTTTTCCAGTAAAAAAACATTTTATGTTCAGCTGAAACCTAAGAGACACTCTCTCACCATTATGATATGTTTGCCACATGTTTAATATGTTGTTTCTAAACATCATCTTTTGGTTACTGAAGGAAAGATACTACAGAGAATGGATGGATGCTTGGTCTTAATCGGTATACATGAATATGTATTTTTACATGAACATGTATTTATACATGAATTTATATTTTTAAATGCTCAAAAAATATTTCAAAATGAATAGTCATTGTAAAAGCCCTTGAAATTTGAAGATATACCTTTTAGATCTTTAGATATGCATCTTTAAATTACCAATTAGATGGTTACTGTTTGTCTATCCACTTGAAAGAAAGGCCAAAATGAGATGAGAATCTGAATACTGACTTTTTTTAGATCAGTACATTCCATTTCTCCAAGTAACTACAAGGGAAAATGGACTTTATGAACTAGATTGCTAGGCACTGATTGCAATAAATACTTGACTAAGGAATGAATTGAATTTAGATGAGGGGGTTTTGGTCCATAATTGAGGAGCTGTACAGTGAGTTGTCTCTTAAAAGGAAAGTGCTTTGTGTGACAATCTGTGGGTGGTCCACGGTGTACTGATTAAATTTATGCAGAAATCTTAATGTGGAACAGAAAGAAGAAACTGTCATTATGTTTTACCATAAAAGATTGTGTTAATGGAAGAAGCAGAGCTCTCATATGCTGGCAATATAGGCAAATTCTTCAGCCAAAATCCCAGTGAACTTGGTAGCAACTTTGCTAAGTGACAGCTGAGAAATACAGCTGCCTGCTGACTCGCTGACAAACATGTACTTATGAAATAAGGAAATAATCACTGTGGCAACTTTTGTCTTTTCTCCTGAAGGTTCATTTGTGTACAAGGATAAAAATGCCATAAAAATTATGCTTCAGTTAATACATCTGTGCATTCCTATTTTCTCCATCTCTGATCGTATGAGAGGAATGAAATGGAGGATCGTGGGGCCCCAAATCCTTTTTTCTTCAAGACATCACAAATACACTATTCACAGCCAGCAAATCCTATGATGAGCTTTAGAGTATACGAGTGCTTACTCCTGTTTTTTTTTTAAAACAATGGACGGCCTTCTTTTGACTTTGGAGATGCAATGATAACCCTGAGTGCTATACATGAGCCTTGTCATATGAAAAACTAGAAACCTAAGGAACAGCAGGAAACGGAAGAAGGAAGAAGAGTAATTTTGGGTTCAAAACCATTTTTGCTAAATCTCAATATAACTATTTATGGGATTATTGTATGGGTAAAAAGAATATATTCTTTTCTTTGATTGCAGTTTTTGAATCACTGGCACTGCTAATCTGGATGTTACCATTATCATTACTTTTCACTGCCTGCTGTGTAGATTTTCTTTCTACTTGAGGTTTTGTATATCTAGAGGCATAAACATACCTGTCAGCTAGCTAACTTTCATCTGCCTTCCTGCTGGCCATCCTTTTGGCCTGTTCATGATCTCTGTGTGACTCTGTGGTAAAACAGAAGAATGGGGACACCACACTTTGCAGTGACCTTTTGTGTATGGCTTCCTTTCACTGAAGCTAATGTGGGTGCCAGATGCAATTGGCAGCAGCCCTGCACAGTCACTGCCTGTGTGACTGAAAGATACTTCTATGTTATTTTCCCTTCTTGGCTGAAAATGTGGCTTGGAAGAAAGAGGATAAAAAGTAATGGGTATCAAATATAGGATTCAAATAGGGTTCTGGTTTCTGTTAAGGTACCTGAGGGCATGAAATGCACCTTCACAGGGTCACATACATTTCTAGAACTACAGGAGACATGCCACACTAGGATATTGAAAACAAAGGAGGATACGATCTTCTGCTTAACATTGTTTTATGGGAACATATCTGATAAGCAGAGCCCCACACTCAATGGTGGTCTAATTATTGATCTAATTAAATTATTAACAGTCTTGTGTGTATGTGTGTGTGTGTGTTTGTGTGTTTGTGATGGCAGAGATTTCTTCCCTGCCTTCTCTCCAGAGTTATGTCTGATCCAGGTTGTTTTAATATTTTAATACAATCTCCGTACTTTTACTACATAAAAATCCAGCTCTTTCCTCACTGGATTGTAATTCCACATTGTATCTCTTTACAAGCCCTGAAACTGGTTTTACCTGACCAAGAACGCTACACTCCCTCTACGACCAATAATTGCCTACTGTGTTCACTTTTTTATTCTAGGGTCATAGTTCCTTCTACACAGGAAAGCTGGTTGTTTCTACTATTAATTGACACTAGTGGCTGCACCACAAAATTTTGAAAAGCTAAGCAAAAACTGAAACAGATCCAAACAATTGTCAACTGACTGCTGTAGTACTGCTATCACACCTAAGACAAGCTAAAACCAGCTCAAGCCAAGACAAGATCCCACATTGTCAGGCCAATAAAAATATTGTGACTATTGACCTGTAATAACCAATTTATATTTAGAGGGCTGGAACTTCACAGCTACCAAAAACAAAACAAAACAAAACAAAAACAAACAAACAAAAGAAACCCGCTATGTATCTGTGTTCAGACAGCTGATTCTTATCCAGCTGAGACATTAGCCCACTGACATGATAGAGAATTCTCATTCTCATTCATGATAGAGAATCCTGCTGAATTGTCAATGGGGAATACAATCATATGTTAGGGAGAAGAGAAAAATGTTTGGATTAGTGTGTTTTCTTTAAAAAAAATCTCACACACCTCAGTCTATCAGTATGATATTACCCAGCTTGAATACATATAGACAGATGAAAAAGACTTGTCAAAGTCAGGCATAAATGGTAGAACAGCAGCAAGGAATACAGAGTATCCTTTTAAACAAATATCTGGGGAGCTGGCTGATCATAATACTGCTGATGATGGTCGAGAAGAGGAAAAGCACTGGTCAAGGGAGTGAGCAGGAAAGCAAAGGTGTCAAATCCTGCCCAGCAGCTGAGGAGCAATCTGCCAAAAGCTGTAGTTCACTAGAAGCAAATGGGAAATTCCAAGGTTGAATCAGGTCCCTAGAAGATTAGAAAGTCAAATATTAGTGAAATATCAGGCTCAGTTGTTCTCCTGGGTGCTATATTGCTATATTGCTTTTAATATTATAAATCTGGTTTTGTTCTGGAGAAACAGCTGCTATCACTTTAAAAAAAAAATATATATATATATATATATATATTTTTTTTTTTTCCCACAAATCTCAGAAAGGAAATTTTATGGGTGACAGCCCATGCTGGTTGGCATACTTACACCTGACTGATTTACCAATGTCTTTGCTTAAGTTAGAGGTTTGTTGTAGAGTGGCTGAATTGTGGGAGTTTCTGAATAAGGAACAGCAGGCCTGCAGAGAAACAGTGTCAGAAAATGCAGAAGTAATTTAAGGCTGAAATATAACCATGTTGTAAACATATGGGCCTGAGTCTTCCACTATCTCTTTCACTTCCACTCTGCAGGTACCACCAAGATCTCCACACAATTTAATTTAATTATTTCTTCCCTTTATCTGAGAGACATTTAGCTTATATTCATGTTTAATAAATTCTTAATATAGAGTATCTATGGCTTGAAAAGTTAAAAATGATAAAGAGAAAAAAACAGCATGGGATTATATAAAGAATCAGGTTATTTATTCTCTTGCTCTACAGAAACATAACTTCCCATTCTGAGACTATCAGAAGATTTATTCTTTAATTGAAAGAAAGCTTAGGAAAAGAGACTTGGCTTCAATAATGCTGCCTTATCCTTATGGACTGGTATAACACTTCTTCAAACATTTCAAATTAAATGATGATAACTATGAAAACTCTTCTGTCTGCATTGAAATAGAGGATTTCAGATGTTTGATTTCTAGGTAACAAACACTAAAACAATGTTCTGTTTAGGATATAAAAACAGAAAAAAAGAAATTTTAGGAAGAAAAAAAAAAAAATGTATCATCCCTGAAGATCCCAAATGCTGCTAAAAATGACCAAACCAAAACAACCCAAAAAATATAATTGTTCTTCATGCATAAAATAATTTATTTTTGCTTCAAGACAACTCAGCACATAGGTGTCTGACTCAGAATAATTCAAATATTGGACCTTCCCAATGCCACATGTCCATGCACTTTTCAGACCCAATAGTTCACCAGTTGTTTGGAAATAGTAAAAGGAATAAGTATGAACATAAAAACAATTTATTGGCGATGTTCTTAATTTAGTCACTCTGAAGGTAAAGCATAGGTTCTGTAGACTTCACATATTTTATGGTGAAAATTGTTTCCTTAGATTCTTATATCATTCTGGAAATTATTTTATCTGAGGACATCCTTTATTCCTTGTCTATTCACTGTACTGCTCCATCTCTCATTGAAAGTTCAAGTTTTGACAGCCAAAAAAATTGTCATATCTAATTTTCTTGATCCCTGAATGGCATTCCACTTCCTTCAATCAATCACTTATAAACATAAAATCTACTATATTTATGACAGTAAAACCAATGAATTTTCTTAGCAGCCTTATGTACAACCCTACTACATGTCTTGGAATTGTAAAAGATTTAGGAACCTCTGTACCAAGGGGCTATATGATAAAGTAATAGTCTGTGCACCCTTTTCTTCCCCCACAAGTAATCTAAGCCTTTCAACCCAGTCATTTCAAACCGGCCAAACTCCTCCAAATTATAAAAGATTGATCTAACCAATATCCATTTACTTTCTTGTTGGTTTATGAGCCTTTCAGGAACACTTTGGCTATGTCTTCATGTTCTTATTCTCAACCAGTTTAAGAACTTTTATGTTTAAAAGAGACTGTATTTCTCTTTATAAACCATATGAACTCAGAACGTGGGCCTTTAAGAAGAAGAAAATCAGTTGTGATTTGCAGTAAATTCTGAGATTTTTTAGCACTGTAATTCAGGCAGACATTTATTTTTACCCTGTTAGCTCCACATCTGTGACATTGGTCGACTGAGGTACATAAGCTAACCTGCTGTTTTAACCACATTAAGAGAAAACATATTGTTGATATTGGCCTCAATCTGTAGAAAGGCATAGGTTTATGTAAGACATTCTGTCAAGACATAGTTAAAAATGTGATTAGTATCAGATACTAATAAGGGAGTGGTAGTGTGAAAAAAAGTTACGTATGCTGCCAAATCCATTTGCACCTATTTAGAAGTGGTACTGCATTAAGTGACTTAGAAACAGGCACAAAATTTAATGCTGAGCCTTCAGCTTACCTTGGAAATAAACAAGGTGTTTGAAGTGGAAAAGTACCTTCAGAACACAAAGTGGAGAAAAAAAAATGTGAGTGGCATTCATCCTGTTTTCCTTTATGAAAGACTTCTTAAAATGATAGAGAGATTGTTTCTCTTAGTAGCAGCAAGATAAATGAATGCAAAGCAAACAACTCTAAATATAACATGCAAGTATTGTTTTTATACTTTCATCTTTCTAGAGAAGTTTGGAGTTGTTTAAAAAGCTTTTCTACCAATGATGTATTACAACCCCTCTCTTTAGCTGATCCGAAGAACTGATCTGCCTAAGAATTCCTAAGAAATCTTAATATCACATTAAGAAATAGTGAATATGATTCACATTAGCATTCTGATCAGATTAATTTTGAAGATATAAATTTTCACAATTAATTTATGTGGAAATTATCATGACTTTCTTGGAGTGTGCACGTATTAACTGACCATCCTTTGGTCTGTATGCTTCTTGAAATAAATTTTATCAAGAATCAAAAGCGGAGTTAAGAGGGAGTAAAGATGCATTCATGGCATTCAGTATTTCCTACAAATAAGAGTAGAACTCAAAAATTTGGTCACTGTTATGAGATTCTATTAGTATAGAAATCAGACATCATTTCAGCTTCTGTTACCAGTTACTGAGTTAGTGAGTAGTATCCTGAGATTTTCATTGAATTGTAATAACAAGACAGTTTGTGCAATGGGGGCAACTAACAAGAACAAATCAATGTGGAAAAATGTATATAATTAGTTTATCTTCTAAAAGCTGAGTCACACCATGAAAGTGTTTTTTATGACTGTGCAGGATGTTAATTTTTCTGTCTTTATCAAGGCCCTGTGCTTTCTGTATCCTGCTGATGTATACTGATCTATCTGCCCTCCAGTGCACCTGCCCTTTGCTGTACTTACATGGTATAAGTCTTCTGGTGACATTTACTTCATTGAATTTATGGTACTACACACTGTGGGATGTGTGCAAAGCTGCTTTTGAAACTGTGTGCTTATCTCTAATACAGAATGCTACCTCTCATTTGATATGTTATTTTCAGAACTTAATGATGTTTTAATTGAAATAATTTGAGTTCATAATCATGGATTCTGATCCTCAAAAAGGAAGGAAAGTGATGATAGCAATTTAAATGCAGTTATTAAATTTAGCATACATACTGAATGCATGAACTTTTCTTAATACAAAAAAACAGCTATGTTCTGACCAATGAAAAGAAATGGTTATTAAAAACTCTTGTAAGGGAGCTGAAAAAAGAATATACATATTTTTTGTTTCTTAGTACATGAAGGGAAAGGTTACCATTGGAGCCCTTGAAGACTGACCAAGTATAGAGTTTGATCTATTTGCTTACTGAAGGTTTAAATAGGCTCATGTTATGGTGACACTAAACTGATATTGATAACTCACTGTAACCGTCATTCAGGAAAGCATTATGCACTTCTCAGTTCCATTATAGGTAAATAAATGAATGTGGTAATTAAGTGTTTTGGATAATTGGGATCTAATAATATAATTACTGTAAAATACAGTGTCCTGATTCAGCTGAGAGTTTAAGAACAGGATTTTCTTGTTGTTTATTTGTTTTGTTTTTCTTTTTATGTTAACACAGAAGAATTTTTTTAAAACAAACAAACAAACAAAAAAACCTCCTTATTTTATGTCTCCTTCTGAGAAGAAAAAAGATGAAAATATGATCAGATAACATTGTTTTAGCTCGAAAGTATCTTTCTTCCAAATGAAGTTACCATTGCTGGATCTAGAGATCTGAGACCTTGATAAATATTTTAGGATTAAAAGAAGAAAATTTACCATGTAGACTATGATCTTTATTATTAGCATCCTGCTGTCTGCCTTAAATCAGAAATTGAGGAGAAAGTATTGCCAACAAACCTGAAAAATTCCTGGCTTAAATGTGCCATGTCATGTGGAATTAAATGTGTATAATTTGTATAAATACCTGTAAATCAAAATCAATTCCAAAGGTTGTTTGTAAGTAGGTTTCACATATTTTAGAGATAAAAGCTTGACTATTTTGCTCTTTTTGGTTTTGGATTCTATAGTTCTTCCTTTTATACTTTGTAACATTCCCAAGTATATTAAAAAAAAGAAACTTGGTTATGATAAATACATGATGTATTATATACTGAGGCTACTAGTCCCATACAAAATGAATATGGCCTGTACTTTCCTACATTAATGTATAAGTCCCTTATGTCTTTGTTACTATGGGCAATGGTATTATGAAAAATAAATGGAATTAGAGACTCAAATAATTACTAAAATGATAATGTAAAGAATAATGACATATAAAAATAATATTTACTGCTTTAAATAAGATCCATTCAATGAACACGGACTTCTGGACTACATTACCCTACTGATAGAAAACTGCTGACAAAAACTTAGAAACGCAGATGCATGAAAATGCTGATTTCACCTTTAAGTGATAATATTGAATTATTTAAACATAATTGCCTATCAGATGATGTGCAGAGGAGGTCTGATTTTTCTGCACGTCTGAATATTTTAAATCATTAATCATATCCCACTCAACCTCACTTGCAGCTGACTCCACTTCTCAGATTTGTGGAGATTTGTGGGATTTGTTGGTCTGTGCTGTATTATATCATGCATCCTCACTTCTGCTGTGATGCATGTAGGATGGCATCCTTTGATAAAGATAGCAGGTGGCTGGGTCTCAAGTCCTTTAAGACCTACGTGGCTGTGGTTTGGTGATGTGGGAGTGTACATATCCCTGTGTACATAAAAATTTCCTGTTCCACATTCTCATAAAAAAGGCTTTGCTTGCTTCCAGTGTGCTGACTTCAGGCTTTGAGATTTCAGCCTGATTTATTTATTTATTTATTATATTATTTTTTTTTTTTTTCAGATTTTTTTTTTACTGCACTGAAGAAATTCTTTGCATGCCTGGGAGCACAAGAGACTTTACTTGTTAACTCCTTTTCCTGATGATTCACAGGTGAAAACCTGACTGTAGTACTCATTTTCCCTCCAGGAAAACGTATTTAATAATAGACGTTTTAATGCTTGTACAAAATAAATGCACATTTAAAATGTGCTACTAGAAGTCACTGGGAGTGACTAGAAGTCAATATTAATTGAGAGATATTCTGGTAGATTTCTACTGTGATCCACTACTTACTCTGAAAGAATCCTTAGTTTTCTCATGTGTAAGAAAAGTAGTGACCAAGACTGTTAGCAAGTTTGGAGAATTATAAGAATTATGCTGTTCTCTTCAAATTAGATAATTCATCAAAATATTAAAAGTCACATATGACAGTGTACTGGGTCTGGCTAGGATGTTAACTTTCCCTGCAGCAGCTCATACAGTGCCATGCTCTGCACTTGTAGCTAGAACAGCAGTGTTATCACACCAGTGTTGTGTCTGCTGCTGAGAAGTGCTGGCACAGTATCAGGACTTTCTCTAACCCTCCTGGGGGGTGGGCAAAAAGTGAGAAAGAAACATCACCAGGGCAGCTAACCTAAACTAACCAAAGAGATATTCCATACCATATGATGTCACACTCAGCAATAAAAGGTGGAAGAAGGAGGAAGAGGGGAGGGGTGGGCTTTCGTTGCAAAAGTGTCCGTCCTCCTCGCGAACACCGGCTACGTGCGTTGAGGCCCTGCTTCAAGGACGTGGTCAGGCATCGCTCATTTGCGGGAAGTAGAGAATAATTTCTTTCCTCTGCACTTCCATATAGCCTTTACTTGTTTTGCTTTTGCTGTTCCCTTTCCCCCTCCCTTTCCCTTTTTCCCTTTTTCCCTTTTCCCCTTTTTTTTTCCCCTTTTTCCCTTTTTCCCTTTTTCCCTTTTTTTTTCCCTTTTTCCCTTTTTCCCTTTTTCCCTTTTTCCCTTTAGTTGAATTGTTAATTAATAATATTTCCTTAATATATATATTTTTTCCCTTTAATTAAATTGTCCTGATCTCAACCCATGAGTTGTTCTTTCCTTTACTTCTTTCCCTCTTCATCTGAGGGGGAGTGAGAGAGCGGTTGTGGTGTTCAGCTGCCTAGCGCGGTAAAACCACCACAGACAATAGCTTTTTAATTATTATCATTCCCTCCCAAGCCATTCTATGATTTTATGATTCTATGACTGATTCTATGATATTCTATTTTATATATTTATATGTTATATTATGGATAATAAGCCATGTCCAATGCAGTCAGGAGCAGGAAGTGTTCCACAAAAATGAGTCACAGGATATAGAGCAGGATTCAGGAGGATCTAGGGGCCCTGTGGAAGAAGTGTTTTAGCAATCAAGATGTCCAAGGTATCATCACAAGCTGCTGTGAACAATCCAGCTCCTGTGCTTCATGCTAAGCACTGAAGCAGACTAGTTTCAGGAAACTGCAGCTTCTTGAGAGACAGTGAGGAGAAACCTCCAGTGTCAGGCAAATTCAAAGTGTAAGAGGGAAGAGGGTACTGTTGCTTTTGTACAAAAGGTGGTTCAAACAGCCCATCTACACAGAGGGACAAAAGCATTATCATGAGGAAAAATAACCTGGATAACCTTATTTGGTACATATAGATGAATTTATTTCTAATCTACTGCAAAGCTCTCTTCTTCTTCTTCTCCTTCTCCTTCTCCTTCTCCTTCTCCTTCTTCTTCTTCTTCTTCTTCTTCTTCTTCTTCTTCTTCTCCTTCATCTTCTGGTTTCTGATTTTTATTTGTTGTTGTTTTCCCATATAGTGTTTTGGGTTAGTTTTTTTATTTTATTTATTTTACTTTTATTTTTTCCTGATATAAGTGGCAGCAAAAGAAAAAGAGAAATATGTTTAGCCACTGGATGGAATAGAATAAATTGTACCTTGAATGATCACAATATTGATTTTTAACATTATGCACCATCAAAGGAAAAAAGGATATTCAGATATTCAAGAATACTTGTCCTGATATTCCACAGGATGTATAGGCAGTGGCATCTTCAAATGGAGGATCACATTTAGTAAGTAAAAAACTGATTGGAGATTGATAAATGATCATTTCCATTTGAGCAAAGAAGAATAACAATATGTCTACTCATGAAGAAATAACGTCATTTGAGGAAAGATTATCCATCTGGGTTTAGAAATGCAGATTAAAATTGAAATTTGTCAAAATAGGTAAAAATTTGGGGGTGCAAAGAGAGAATTATGGAGGTACTCACAAGCCACGTATGTTTGTATAACATCTTGATGTTGATAGAAAAAGCTATGTTGTAGAGCTTAACTGATCTGCTCCAGAATACAGTCATAACTGGTATGGATTATACAGTGGATTATATGACATTTATTTATTTTTTCTTCAGCAGAAGTTTATCAGTCAGTTTTTGTTTCACTCTCTTTTTATTCAGTGTTTGTTTTCCTATTATTGATTGTCAGGAAGCAATAAAAGTTCAGTTTATATTCTTGGGTTATAATTGTATTTATTTATTTATTTTTTTCTGATGTACTTGGTATTTGTGATCCAAACTATCTGTGTCACAAAGAAGATAACATGAATTCATAATGATTTCCAATCACTGTGTATTTGTGATTGACATTATAAATGAAACATTAAAATATTAACTATAATTTACAACATCTGCACAATCTTTAACCTTTTTGGAAGAGAACAATAAAGTAAAACTGTAAAAAGCTCATTATGTAAGGCTTTTCTTTAAATGTGACTGTATAGTTTTGTTTGAACCTATTAAAGCTGCTACTCTGCAGCTAGCAATCCACTTCAGGACGCAGGGTAAAGTACTCCTATATGCTCATAAGCACTCACAGATTACAATACTAAGAAGAACAGCAAAAGACATTAAGAGAAAAAATAGACATTGCCTTTCTGCAGTAACCTGATCACAAACCAAATCAAATTATATTGGTTTAATTAAAGCTTTCATTATCACAAAATATTTTATTTGATTTTGACCTTTATGTAGTTTTTGTTTTCAGTGATTATAAAACTTAACTTTACAATATTCAAACTAAATTTAATTTTCAAGAGGTTGATGTTTTCCAATGACGAAATGTTTAATTAGATAATTCACAACCAACTTATTTAGTGCAACTGTTCTGAGGTACTCACTGACCCTTGTAGGTACTATACAACCTACAGATCTCTCAGAGTAAGTCCTAGGAAAAATGATTTAGTATGCAGTTCAAAATGTATTGAAATTCATTTGTAGATGTCACTACAATAATATATATGATTCAGACTACTGCCTTTTTCTTTCCATTCATTTGCATTTAATGGTTGTTTTTTTGTTGTTGTTGGTTTTTTTTTTTTTCTGTTTATTGTTGTGGGAAAATGAGAAGAGAAAGATGTCAGATTGAACAATGGAATTTAGAATCAACTGTTTAATCTTCTTTGGCAGCTTTTACACACAACTGAAACATGTTATTCAAATGTAATGGAAGTAAGCATGTAAATGATGGTAAACAACTGGTATTTTCCTTTATTGTTGCAACAGATCTTGGAAGGAACGCATACACCTGTTTCATCACTTTCCCAGTTAACATAATCTAATTTTCTTCAACAGCTGCCACAGTCTTTTCTGCTGTTTGAAGAAGGGGACATGCCTTAATTAGTAAGATGCTTCTCTGGGACTTTGTTAAAAGAAAATTTGGATTACAGATCTTATAGGTTAAATGTAAATGGCAAATCCAAGCCCCTGTGAAAATGAGTTGCCAAACATGTCTCAGTTATTTCTTTCAAAGATAAACCTGTGTAAGAATGTATTTAATTTTAATGATTTTGAAGAGAACTTGTCAGAGAGCTAATAACATTATAATTTATAAATAGTGATGTAGAATGTAGAATGGCCTTAGAAGTCAAATATGTTTCTGGTGAGATCTAGAAATTCATGCACACATGGCTGTGTTGGACACTAGCCTACTTACTTTTAAAAGACTGTTTTAGATAATGACACTAGGTAGCTACATTTCTTCATACAATGTACAGGGAAACAAAGGCTTTTCCAAACAGGGTTTGCAGATCAAGAAAATGAGATGCAAATCAGCAAAAGAGAAGGTGTCAGGAAGGAACATTCTGGAAGACCTAATTTTGTTTCAGATGTTGTAATCAACCTTTAAGTGTGGAATAGGTGATTCTGAAAGCTGTAATTCAGTGTGAAACCACTATAGAACTTTGGGCAAAATTTCTTTCAAAATGCAGGTTTGTCGCTTTTATTTTCTGGAGGCCCAGTGAAAAGGATGATCACACAGAACGTGAAATGGTTCAAAGTGGTCTGACCTGAGAGGACTAATTTCCCAAATAGCAGGAAGCCATCGTAAGCTACAGGCTGCAAAATGCATTGCACTGTCTACTCGTCTCATTAAAGCTGAGCTGATGAGCAGCTGGGAAAGTGTAAAATCTTGAGAATAGCAAAAGGACACTTCATTCTTCAGAATAGCATTTGAGATATTTTCTGTTTCTCACGTAAATTCTCTTTTTCCTCCAACTGTTGTATGGTTGAAGTTATTTAGATAGTCCTAACAGCAAGGAAAAGAAATGTACTTTAACCAATAGTCAGGAGAAATTAGTAATTTTGATTTTCCTCTGTCCAGCTTAAGGACTGTCATATTGTTGGCTATAAGGCAAGCTTGTTTAGACATAAACTAGTTCCTCCTCACATTCAAGCTTTCAGTAACATTTGTCATATCATCAGAGAAGGTTTAATTTCCACAAAGGGAGAGCCAAAACAGATTTTTTATATACATTTATTTTTAATACATTATATATATATATAATTTATTTATTTATTTATTTTAGTTTCAGCTAATACCAAGGTCCATAGAGTAGTAGAAACTAATTCAAAAGTCTTTTTGCATGCTAGTATTATTTATTTATTTATTTTCATGTTAGTCTTTGTATTCTCTTATGCAATGAGCTGTGTCATACGGCTATTTGGAGGTGGGTTTGTTTGTTTTTTCCTAAACAACACATGTTGAGCCTATTGCCCTCTGGGCTCTGAATACTTGTTCATGCTAATAACCAAATACCGCAGAGCCTTTTTTTTTTTTTTTTTTCCCCTGGGAATAATATAATGAAAGGCAGTAGAATTTATTTTTATACATAGCATCTTTCCTGTCAACTCTTTTCCTTTGAAAGCTAGACACACCCTCTTTCAACCACATTTTCTCAAACTCAAAATTAATGACTCTTTTGTGTATACAAAAGTAAAAATTTTTCACTTTTGCCTGCACGAAGTGTGCAGAGAAGTTACTGAGAAGTTAGTGGTTACTCTAAGTTGTCACATTCTAAATAAGGTCATGAAAGAAAACATTTTCTGTCTCTTCCTTTATTTGGGGGATTTAAATATTTAGCCTGTAAAGGAGTTTATTTGTAATTGGGCAATTTTGAACAGGCAGTCTGTAGGACGGACAACCCTCCAATAACCTTTGAGGAATTCACCCAGCAAGTACTCCAAATTTGATACCAGTAACAATCTAAGATCAGTCATGTCAACTTTGGGCTTTAGTCTCAAAAACTGTATCCCTGGAGTTAAGACTAATAAGTACTTCAGGCATAAAAGAACTCAGACGCCTCCCTTGCTCTCACATCTGGCACTAGGTTTTGTAACTGCTTTGTCTCCACGTAGCTGACCCTTATGTATGCCCATCCAATCCCTTCTCTAGTTGTAGTACAAAAGATTTTGTGAACAATATTTTAACTGGGGAGATTATAGCAGCTACTTAATTTTGTTTACATATCCCCTTGTCTTCCAAGGACCTAGAAGATGGGAGATGATTTCTCAACTTTAAAATACTAAAAACATTATTTGACCCTCATCTCATTGTTGATAGATCACAAGGTCAATTTTCCTTTTTGTTGTTTTTTTTTCCCTAAGGCCTTTTTTATAACTTTTTTTTTTTTTTTTTTTTTTTTTTTTTTCAAGAAATAAAGGCTTTATGAGCGTTAATGTTTACCATTTGCCAAATACTTTATATCACCAATACACTTATGCTTATTCCTTGTTACTCACAGAAAATTACTTGAGAACTGTATTAAGCTGACATTTATCTAAAAGATAAAAGAACAGAAGCGTTAACTGAAAGAAAAGTTAACAAACCCACCTGCACTTCAGCAGTTTTCTCCATCATATTTATATCATAGAAATGACTTTTTTGACTTTTTTGATTAAAAAAAATATATATATGTTGCCAGGTGTCCCACATTTGACATTGATTGCTTATTTCATACTGCAGCTCTTCTATTTGGAAAGAGGTTCTGACCAAATTAATTTAGTACCTGCCTCTCTTTCTGCTTAAGTTCATTTCCCTTGTTCTTGGATTTGGCATGTGTTCAACTCACCTTGTAACAATTACCATTCACTTTGTAGTTTTGTATATTAAAACATATAAGGCAAAACCACTGATCTATTAGCTTGTTTTCAACTTCATGGTTCTCCTTTACATTGACTCCGCCATCGATTCTTTTAACAGCTACCAACAGTTTGCAAGGTCTGGAACTGTCTAGTAACGATGTTGCATCTGATAGATAGTAGTTGTAACCTTGCAGCTGACAGCAACAGCAGTTTATTCTGGGGAAGTAATGTAGGCTGAGCAAGAAGACATTTAATGTCAGGCTCTGTGCTGTATTCAGCTGTCAGCAGCACCAATTTAACAACTAGTCAAACTCCATGCTGGTAAAATAGATCATTATGAGTGTGGCCACTGGTAACATATGTGCCACACATTTGTTAATTTCAATGTTTTTTTTTTTTTATTTTTTTTTTTTTTTTATTTAAACATTTTAAAGAGCTTAGTTTCATATTTAGCTTGCAAATAACATTAACTTTCTTTAGATTTAGCATTTTAGCATTAGGAATTTTTCCGACGTACAGCTTTGCCATATGCATCAACCCCCCCTGATCCAGGGGCTGCAACAAAACCTGTACTGTGCAAATAGTTGGTCTGAGAGGTTTCGTTGAATGCCATCAGGGAGACCTCATGGCCCATCAGCTCCCTTGCTGTCTCACTTGTCTTCCATGCCTTCCAGAATGATTAGGCTAGATCCATTTAAATTATCTTAATTTTGATTTTTCACTGCTGCCTTTCATCAGAAAGTTTATAAGGTGGAATCAAAGCTCAGGAATCCTAATACTCAGCACTTCTGCCCAAATGTGTGGCAAATTTGGTGCTTTTCCAAGAACCCATTTATTCAGAGGAGACTTTTCTGCTTCTCCTAGCAATGTTCTGCCTCTTCAGAAGAGAGTGATCTGAGCTTCCCTACTGCCCCATCACCAGCAGTGGTGTGAGGTCATATTATGCAGGTCTGTTGCATAAAACATCATTATGCTTTCAAACATAGACCACATTTACCCACAGTAATCAGAACTGATTTATTATTTTAGGCACAAGTTCTGAATGCAATAATATATTTGATTCAAATTTTCTTTTTATCAAACCAGTACTTGACTTTCAAACTCCCACACTAATATATGAAAATGCATCGTTTACAGATTTTTCCCTATGATTTTTTGAAGATCACACTATTATTTTTCAATCTAGGAAAATGTGAAGACCTCTCACAAAAGTGGAAAAAAAATCCTGTCAACAGCTGCCATCTGTCATTTAAGTATTTTACTGTTTTTAATTACAGAAATGTTCACTTAAATAACATGAAGTAGCCCCAGATTTTTGGTTTATTTAAAAGCTGCATACTTTGCTTTCTGATGTCCTAAAACTCAGGACTGGTGGTAATGGCAGTGTATGTAATACCGATCTTTATTAGACTCGTAATTTCCCAAGTAAAACTATTAAAACAACCAGCTAAGTTATAATGTATCAAATTAATCCATTTTGGAAATCAAAAAGGGCTATCAGATGTGCTGTAAGGCAACATTCTGCAAACCTGATTGCCTTTTATGGATGGAAGTTTTGCTTTCATCATTGAATCTGTTGTAATATGTGTTTGTGATTTTGTATTATCAGATTCATCTGGTGAGTTGGCAGATGTGGAGGAAAATGAAACCTTTTCTAAACTTCTAATTAGCTTTGCTTTATTAGTTTAGTTTTTTTTTTTTTTTTTTGTATGTAAATAGCATTTTTTTTTTTTTTTGAGTTGATAATTTCTTTCAAATACAACCAAGAAACAAATAATGGTTTTGTTTAAACTACCTGATACATTAATTTCTATGCACTCACTATTACCATATTTCCATATAGCTTTCTGTCCAAAATGAGGCAAAGACATAGGGTGTTAGCTAACACTGGAATAATCCATTTCAAAAGGATAAATACATGTGTCTTATACAGGGGTTATTGGAACTTATAGTTAGCGTATCATATTCGTATGTCAAAGATTTCAGAAAGAACTGTAATTTCCACAACATATAACTATTCTTGATAGAAATGTTATTTCAAGAACTCTGATCTGCCTAAACTGTTCTAATTAGTCAAAGTATTTCTGGAATTGTCAGCTCTGAAGTACTTAGAAATCAGTATTACACTATGGATTTTCTCTATGCAATTTTAGTTAAATGATTCACACCACCAGACAAGATCTGGGATAACAGTTTAAAAAGGATAATTCACAAACAGATCTTTCTTATTCTTATAAGGCATTCAAGTAGAAATTGCAATTTCTTCAAGGAGTTTTATTTTTCTTTCTCACTCTGTATAATTTCCATGATTCTTTTGTTTATGTCACTGCATAGGCTGATTGAAAACTACTTGGTGTGAACACACCACTGAAAATTGAAGATGTATCACTTAGTTGTGTTTTACTGGGGAAGATGGATTAAAGTACCTTTACTCCCCACCCTGTCCTATTGGGAGGTGCAGAGTCTGTTCCCAAAGTACACAACACTACCAGAGGTGCTAAAACTTTACTTCTTCTCTCATTCAGGCTGGGACTGTCTCCCACAAGAGTTGTAGATAAGTGAAAGGAATGCAACATCAGAAAGGACTATGGTGGTTTAACACTGGTTGGTAGCTAAGCATCACCATGCAGCAGTATGGGCTTGGGGAAGTTTGGCTGGCAAAGGACCTGGGGGGTGATGGTCAACATCTGACTGAACATGAGCAGTGTGCCCAGGTTGGCAAGAAGACCAATGGCATCCTGGCTTGTATCAGAAATAGTGTGGCCAGGAGGACTCGAGAGGTGATTGTTCCTCTGTACTTGGCAAGAGTGAGACTGCACCTTGAATATTGCATTGAGTTTTGCCCCCCCTCACTACAGGACAGATAATTGAGTTGTTCAAGCTGTGCAGACATAAGCAAATAAGCTGGTGAAGAACAATTTAAATAATTCTTCATGAAAACATAGAATCAAAGAATGATAAAGGGCTCCCTTTCTTAATCTTGCAGTAGAATTTTGGAACGCGCTGCCCAGGGAAGTGGTGGAGTCACCATCCCTGGAGGTCTTTAAAAGACGTTTAGATGTAGAGCTTAGGGATAGGGTTTAGTGGGGACTGTTAGTGTTAGGTCAGAGGTTGGACTCGATGATCTTGAGGTCTCTTCCAACCTAGAAATTCTGTGATTCTGTGATTCTGTGAGAATTCATTCCTAGTAAGAGTAGTAGCAGAAAGGCTATTATTTGATTTATCAGCAAGATTCAGTTTATTTTAGTCAGTTTATTTTAGCCAGGTTCTAGTCAGGTAAAAGCAGATGTAATCTGTATAACCATAACAATAGAATGGCTTGGGTTGGAAGGGACCTTAAAGATAATTTAGTTCCAATGCCCCTGACATGGGCAGGGATGCCACCCCCGATATTACCCTTGTAATCATGTCTGGATTTCATTTGTTTTATTTATTTTTTTATTTATTTTATTTTTTTTCCGAGTTAACTGAAAATAGTTTTGACAGACTTAGGATGACAATACGATTTTATGGCCATTTCATTCACTTCTTGGTGAGTGCAAAATTAAGTCCTGTACAGAATGGCTGACTTTTTTCCTTCTATCTTTCTTCCTTTCTTTTGATTAATTAATTTCTTCAGTTTGATAGACCTACACATTCTATTGCAAGCCATAGGGGCAATATCCAGAAGATCAGAGAGGAGGATTGCTATGATATTGAGTTGAATGTAATGCCTCTTGAAAATTATGTTTGTTTGCTTGTTTCCACAAAAAAGAAAGAAAGAAAGAAAGAGAGACAGAAAGAAAGAAAGAAAGAAGAAAAAGCAGTCTTAAGGCAAAATCCATAAGATAATCCAAAATCCTTTTTTTTTTTTTTTTTTTTTTCACTTATCTTTATATGTTTTATAGAATTCCAGTGGCATGTCAATAGCAGTAGAGCAAAATGACATGTAATTTCTCTTCAGGTGTCATATTCTTTACAACTACTATTCCTACAATATTTCAAGGTGTTTTGGTCTTTGTGTATGATGTGAATGTCATTTCAAAATCTAATATGCAATGATGTGTTATGATGTTCTACTACTACTTACATGCTCTGAAGTAACATGAAGAAATGATAGCATATATCCATGCCAGAAAAACAGCTTATAACTCAAATTTCATTCAAAATATCTTTTCAAAGTAACTTATTTTGAAATGTTTTCAAAATTTTCATTTTACAGTAAGTTCTGGCTTCTTATTTCCATTTCAGTCTGAAAGTGTTTATTTTTGGCTTTAGTTGGCAGCCTAAATGTTGAACATCTCTTCCTATTACAGTCTTTGGATTTCACAGGTAGTTTCTTTACTGAAGCAATGTTCCACATTTCCAGATATTTCTTGCTTTGATTTAATAAAATACAAGCACCCCAGAGTCTAATCATTTGCCATTGAAATTTTCCAACAAACATTGAAAAGGTCAAGATTCTAATAACATAGTATGAACAGCTTAATAATTGATACTTTAAATTTTCACTATGATTCATATTTATTTGTATATTTCTGGCAATGTATTTACCTTCAAATTCTTGTGAGTTTTGCACAAAATTAAAGGAGGTGATATAAACCCTACATAGACTGTTAACAGAGCTTCTGAAAGCAGGAGAGTGATAAGAAGCAAAATCTAAAAAGTCTATATAATCTGGAACTGACTTTTTCTCTCAGGGTTTGATTTCCTTTGCTGTGCTAAGACAATCACAAGGAAATGGGAGGAAAAAGATACATCAATTTTTCTTTCCTAAAATTTCAGAAAGAATGTAACTAAAACCAATGCAAGATGAAGTGTGAAAGTAATAATCTGATTATCTTTGAAGTGAACATTTAGTTCTGTAGTTTTACAGTGTATGTATTGATTGTTGCAGCTGCAGAAATGCTTAGTACAGCTGTAAGCTAGCTTTTTTTTTTTTTTTTTCTTCTTTTAATCAAAGTTTTTTTGATGTTCTTACTTCTGAACTCCTAGCTGGACCATAATTATGTACATTTCACACATTACACCTTTCATCAAAGACAATCTTTGTAATTACTATTTCCAAGCAGAAAATGAGTAAGGATCATGTGATGGTCTCTTTTCAGTTTATGGTGTTCTGTATTTTTTGAAATTATTCGCTGGAAATAAGAAAACACAGGAAAAGTGTTTACAAATCACTCCACCACAACCATCACTTTTTGTATTCATTCCTTACCACCCACTGTTTTTTGTTCTGAATGTTATTCTGCATATTTTAGGGCAAAGAGTCTTTTTAGACTAGCCCATCTAGCTTGTTCTTTTTAACAGTCAATAATTTCCCTGAGTCCCCTCATGTATCATCTAAGCTGTGTTTAATTTTGTGAGTTGAAGACATCCATATCAGCTGTTCTCCTGGCAGCTTGTTCACTAAGATGATCAGCCTAATTATATAGAAACTCTTACTTCCAGTTCCAAGTTTCTAGTATATTTAGACATTTAACACATGATGTTTTCCCTCCCTTAAAAAATCATGGCCTAGCAGCCAGCACATGGGTTTGATCAAGATGAGAATCTGCTCCTATGTGTTCTGCTGTTACGTTGACCTACATTATAGATAAGTCTCTTCACTTCTGTGGACATCTTCCTAACATCCCAACATCAAGGTAACATCAGCCATGCTGTTACACATCTTAATCAACTCACCTTGTTCTTCTTTCTGACAAACTAAAGAGATGAAAATTCATTAATCTGGAATACATTGTCAAAGGCCATAGAAAACATCTTGCCCTGTGGCTTTTTGACCTATTGTTTCACCAGAAATTAGAATTCTGAGATATTTCACCATGTACAAAATGTTGATTGACCTCTTAGTATATTGAAGAGATAGAGTATATGAATGCTGTGGTTGTTGTTGCTGTAACAGGGAATTTTCCCCTTATTATTATTTACCTTTTCTTCCTAAAGGTGATCACACACTAGATCTATCCAACATTCTTCAGTTTTTCCTGCATAGTCGCTTTTGAGAAAGTTTTATTTTGCACCTCGTCTGCAACAACTTTCATCTTATGATTTTTATTGCCAGAGAAAACACCTATCCTGGCAGTTTTGGAAGCTGGGGAGCTTCATAGCTGGGGAACAAACCTTAATGTGCTGTGAAGATTAAGTTAAAACTGCAAGTTGTTCACTGGAATGGACTGGAAATGAGCAAAATTAGGCCAGTCACAGTTCAAGGCTTTCAAAATCACCCTGAACACAGATGACGCTCTACGTATATCTCCAGCTAACTAGGTTCTCTTTCAAGTCACTTGCAAGTCACCTTTAAACCCATAAAGTCAATAATTTTCCAAATTAAAAATTAAGTTCCATCCTTAAATCATCATTAAAATGTCAACATATTGTTAGGGGTAAAATGGTTATCCTGCTGGTGAAGACATTTGCAGTATTGATGTATAATAAGACCAGGTACGGACAGCACGTCAGCCATAAATCCTAATTTACTTGCTTCTCTGTGTCAGAGTCAAGCCACAGTATGGACATTTATTTCAGTTTGAGTGCCTCATTATCTGCCACAGGCACATAGTGTCAGTGCAGATGGAGGAGGGTGGGGAGGCTCAAAAACAGTATTAAATAGAGCATAAGCATTTTGAAGAATGCCCTTTGTTTGATAGTTGTACAGTCATGCAGTTTCTCTCTCTTGAGAGAGCTTGAGAAAATTCTTTCTCTCTTGAACTGGGACACTTTTGCACCACATATTTGTACCACAGGTCATGACTGGCTGACATACCTCTACCACCACAGTCTTAACCTGAAACCTTGCAGCAAGTGCTCTCTGGGCAGCTTCTTTCATCTTTATAGAATAGGTGAGAATTTCCCCTCTCAACTAGAGCAAATGAAGTCAGGCAAAGCCTGATTCTGACTCATATGAGGTAATCTGCTGAGAAGATTTTCTCCACAAGTCAAACACACAACAGAGTGTTGTTGTACATCAAGCATGGCATTGCTAGCTGAGGTCACTGGATTTGTTCAGCCCAGAACAGAGGAAGCTGAGGGGGGCTTAATGGCAGCCTGCAGCTCCCTCATGAGGGGAGTGGAGGGGCAGGTGCTGAGCTCTGCTCTCTGGGGACAGCAGCAGGACCCGAGGGAATGGCATGGAGTTGGGACAGGGGAGGGTCAGGCTGGGTGTTAGAAAAGCTTCTTCACTAAGAGGGTGGTCAGGCACTGGGACAAGCTCCCCAGGGCAGTGGTCACAGCACCAAGTCTCACAGAATTCAAGAAGAGTTTGGACAATGCTCTCAGACATAGGGTCTTATTTTTGGGTGGTCCTGTGTGGAGCAAGGGTTTGGACTCAATGATCCTTGTGGGTTCATTCCACCTCAGGATGTTCTATGATTCCATTAAGTTTGTCTGGTTGCATTAACCTTATGATTACAGAATCACAGAATCACAGAAAAGCCTAGGTTGGAAGAGATCTACAAGATCACTGAGTCCAACCTCTGATCTAACACTAACAAATAATCCACTAAACCATATCCCTAAGCTCTACATCTAAATGTCTTTTAAAGACCTCCAGGGATGGTGACTCAACCACTTCCCTGAGCAGCCTATTCCAGTGACTAACAACCCGTTCAGTAAATAAGTTCTTCCTAATAATGTACTCTCAGTCTGTGTATCCCTCCCAGAATATGTGATCTCTGAGAGTGGGATAGAATAAACCATTTACAGGAATGACATGATAGCTATTTGATTTTTCAGGCTTTTACCTGGAGCAGTCATTGTGTATACAAATGGCAAGCTAAACGCAGAGGTGACATTTTTTGTGGATGACTTCTTCTAGAAAACTTTCTCTTTAAAGCCAGCCCAACATACTGCTACCAGATAATGACTGTGAGTTCCTGCACCTAAAATTGGTGTCTGACTCCCCAAGAGGAATATGTTTTAGATTTCCTTTGCCATTCATGGCATTAGAATATTAACAAACAAAGAAACATAAAAAGCCTGAGAAAGCAATAATAACTCTGTACAGTAATTATGAGAAAATAAAACTTTAAAAGAAGTCTTATGGTAATTTTATTGACTGAAATTTTTGAGTCCTTTCCTGCAGCCTTCTTCAGACATTCTTTTCATGGTATCATCCATCAATCTAGATCTCCATGTACACAAAATGTCATTCTAAGAACTCCTATTCAAAGATTAATTTAGTTTTGGGACCATTTTGTTTGAATACTTTTTCATAACAATACCATTTGTCAGAGTAATGACTATGGAAACAAGAAAAAATGTTTTTATGTTTTTGTTAGACCATATTCTGGTCTTAAATGTATCAGAATGACACCATTACAGCACCCAAAATTTTCCCGTGGAATGTAAAGATGTAAAGTGCTTGTTAAAGTTCTTCTGACTATTCCTATAAACCCATGTGAAGATTAACAGTCTAAGAGTAGTTAGGCATTGGAATAGCTTGCCCAGGGAAGCGGTGGCATCACCATCCCTGGGGGTTTTCAAGGAAAGGTTGGTCCTTGTGCTTACGGACATGGTTTAGTGGGTGACATTGGTAGTAGGGTGATGGTTGGACCAGATGATCTTGAAGATGATCTTTTCCAACCTTAGTGATTCTATGATTCTATGTTTATTCAATTGCTCAGTTTGTTATAATTGAAATAAATAAAAATCTCTGTATAATATAGGTTTGAATTATGCATTTAAATTTATATTTAGAAGCACAGTTCACCCCTTTATTAAGGTGACACCTCTGTTAAACAGAATCTGCTACAGATGCTTACCTAGTTGATGCTAGACAGGGACTTCTGTGAAACTAAAACAGAATTCAGAAATTACCATAAAAGCCTTTTTTTAAACAAGGATCCCTTTGTGAGAAACTTAGATAAGGGTATGTACATGGTAGACATTTGAAGTCAAACAAAATAATCCTACTTTGCATGTCCATTTGAATGTCTTACTCTGTGTTAAGTAATTGGACAGTGAACAAATCACAGATGTTATTCTTTATTTGGGGAAAGTAAAACAGACTGTCTCTTCCTCTTTTTTGTTATAAAAGATGTCTTCTAAATATTTTTATGGTTCTTTTCTGAGTGATCATGAATTCATCATTTCTCTTGTTTTATACAAAATCAATCTAAAGTAGCATCTGTATCAAAGCAAAACACAGAGATAAGGTGACTCTTTATTCTGCTTTGATCTACCGTACTTTATATGCAGCCTTTTGAACATACCTGTGCCCAACAACCTATGTTCAGTTACTGAATTATTTTAAGATTCAAAACCTTTTCAGGAGTCTTTTACTGCCTGAATATAGATTTCCATTGTAGAAATATAGCCTTCCACTTCTCTTCCTAGATATATAACTTCCCATTTGGCTATATTCAAACACTTCACTAGTTTATGCCCAACCATCTGAATCATCCAAGATGTTCCATAACTTTGGTCTATTTTTGTTAATATTTTGCAGTTCGTCTGTCTTCAGGCTGTTTTTGGAATTGCTTAAGACATCTTAATTTTTTTTCCAGGCTTTTAATAAGAATGTTAAATGCCAGAAGGTCCAGGATGACTCTCTGCAGGATCTGGCTACATTACATTAATTAATTCCCCTTTTACACAATTTAAAATCTATCAGTCAGTTCTTAATTTAATGTTTAATTTCTGTAAAATACTCTTTTTCAGGTCTCTTAAATAAATACTGTGCATTAGTAGGTTGAAAGGAATCTTATCAACAACATTAACCTTATTAAAACAAAATTCTAATTTAATAATTAAAATAATGTTGGTTTGATAACACCAATTTTCATACCCTATTAATTTTTTCATTTTTTAGTTCTTTTTAGTTGGTTAAAGTGTGTATTTTCTTTGGTTAAGATTTAAATCAAACAGATATGTCTATGTTCCCTTGCTAATATTGACCCAGACAAGTGATGTCTGTTTAAAAACAGACGAAATAGAAAAACTGAAATGTTCCTCTGTTGCAATAGGCAGAGTGAGCTGTCCTTTCCACTTAGAAAATAAAAGATCTGCTACTGAAAACAAAATGAATGTTTATAATATTTTTTCTGATATTGTTATGATTCTAGGAGCTCTTCCAACTGCTTCTATGTAATACCAAGAGTTTTAAAGAATTATTTTAATCAGAAATTTAATATCTCAAATTTTTAATGTTCTCATTCAGTTGGATTTCATTAATTATGTAATTTTGTTTATTCTGGGAGCCAAGAAAATTTATAAAACTACCGTCTATTTGTCATTTGTTAACCTTGTTTCAAAGTAAACGGCACTTCTTTGAAGGATGTTAAGATCTTGGCTTTTAAAATTCTTTCTTGTTATCTTGGTATTAAAAGGGATTATTTCACGCTTGCTTGAATTGCCCTACTTCTTACTATTTTGCATGTCATGGATGTAATATTTATCAAAAGGTAACCTACTTTAAATATATATCCTAATTGTTCACTTTCTGTAAGAAACTGAATCACAGCACAGAGATACCCCATCCTAACTCAGAGATTCATTGATATATTTCTTGCAGCTCTAAATTTAACATCTTTTATCAGCTCTTGACCTTTTATCAGTTCTAATTTTAAACATCTTGGAAATATTAAGGTGTCTAAATAATTCCATGCTACATCTCTATATGCCTGAGAAAAGCTGATCATAGTATCCTTTATGTGTCTAAGTAAGGGAAAAACTGTAATGTCATCATTGTTCTCAGTTCAAACAAAATAGAAGACTAACATTTTATATACTTTCTGATTTGATTTTTATTTATTTATTTACATGATCTTTTTTTTTTTTTTTTTTTTTTCTTTTTTTCTTTTTCTTTTTTGACATCCCAGTGCTCTATTCTTCTCCATGATAAGAGGAAATTATGAAAGTGGAATACTGCCTATGACAGAAATTCTTGCATTTGCTCAGCTCTTACTTTTTATTTGTATATTATAGAGAGAGTACTTCATTGCCTACTACAATATACATACTTTCAAGTTATTAATAATTCTCTAAGTTATTAATTTCATTTTTAAGAAAACTTTAAAAATGTTTCACCAGAATGCAAATTGCTGGACTTTAGTGGAATGTGGATATTAAAATCAAAATCCTTTAGCAGAGTTTAATTCCAGATTAAGACATTGAAATATCACAGAATCATAGAATATCCCAAGTTGGAAGGAACCCAAAAGGATCATCGAGTCTAACTCCTGGTTCCACACGTCTACCCAAAAATTCAGACCATATGACTAAGAGCATAGTCCAAATACTTCTTAACCTCTGCCAATATGCCTACATGCATGGGTTCAGGTGAACTGTTGGTCTAAATTCCTATGATAACCATTAGAGATTTATTCACTGGGGTCTAGAAACTATTCATCTCACCAGAAAGTAGACACTAGGTTTTATAAATGTGTCCTGACTGATTTCCAGGCACCAGTCCCAAAGGGCATGTATATTCTATATGTCCTAGACCATATTTGCCAGCCCTATGTCTAAGTCCCAGAATTCCTAGCATCTTAAATGCTGCCACTCATGGCAGTATCATCTGTAGTCAACTGAATTAATCCCCTACACAATGAGTTGCTGAAGCATCTGAGTACACCTGTATGCAACTCAGTCTCTAAGATCACCCCCTTGTCCTGCATGTGCCTTGACATTGCTTCCAGGAGGACCCAGGCACAAAGGTGAGGATCACGAGTCTGTAGTTCCCCAAGTCCTCCTTTCTATCTTTTTTAAAAAGGGGAGTGATGTTTCCCTTTTTCCAGTCACTGTGGACTTCACTTGGCTTCCATGACTTTTCAAATAAGATGGAGAGAGGCTTTGCAACTCCATCAGCCAATTCTCTCAGGACCCAGACATGCATGTCATCAGGCCGCATAGATCTGTTCAGTTTCACCAAGTGGTCTTGAACCTGCTCTTTGGTTACAGTGGACTGTAACTTTGCTCCCCTAGCCTCCATGTGTTCAGGGAGACAGGAGATGTGGAAAACCTGACTGATAGTGAAGACTGAAGCAAAGAACTCATTGAGTACCTCAGCCTTCTCCATGTCTGTTGTTACCAGTTCACCCTTCTCATTTATCAGAGTGGTACACCCTCCTTGGCCTTTCTTTTCTGTCCAATGTACCCATAGAATCCCTTTGTGTTACTTTTTGCATCTCTTGCCAAGCTCAGTTCTGTCTGTGCCTTGGATTTCCTGATCCCATCCATGCATATCCAAACAGCATTCCTGTATTCTTCCCAAGTCAAATGTCTCTGCTTCCACTGCCTGTGCATCTCCTTCCTGTGCCTCATTTTGACCAACAGATCCTTGCTCAGCCAACCTGGCTTTCTGAACTCCCTGCTTGCTTTCTTACTCAGGGGAATGGAGAGTTTCTGCACTCTAAAAAAAACATCTTTAAAGAGTCTCCAGCTCTGTTTAAATCCTTTGTCTCTAAGGACAGGGGATCTCATCTACTAGGTCTTTAAATAGCTGGAAGTTCAGAGTTCTAACTTTGTTCTCTGACAGGTCTGTATTCCTCTAGATCACAAACTCAACCAGGGGGTGGTCACTGCAGCCCAGACTGCCTCCAGTCTTAACCTTTTTTAATGAGTTCATCTGCACTGGTGAGTACCAGGTCAAGTAAAGCTTTTCCCCTGGTTGATATGTCTAACACTTGGATTAGGAAGTTATCCTCAACACACTCTAGAAGTCTCCTGGATTGCTTACAGCCTACTGTGTAGCTTTTCCAGCAGACATCCAGGTGGCTGAAGTCCCCCATCAGGATGAGAGCATGAGAGTGCGATGCTTCTTGTAGCTGAAGCAGGAAGGCCTCATCAACAGGCTCCTCTTGATCAGGTAAGTTCTAGTAGACACCAACCACAAGGTGTCCTTTATTGGTCTAGTCCATGACTTTTACTGACAGGCTTTCACCTGTCCATGGCTGTTTCTCAGAGGGATCTCTTCACAATCAATACATTCCCTAATATATAGAGCAACACCCTCTCCCTTCTCTCCTATTTCTTCTGAAAAGGTTGTAGTCCTCTATTCCAGTGTTCCAGTTATGTGATCTGACCCACCACATTTCTGTGATAGCAATAGCATCATGTTTGTAATTGCACCATTGTTTCCAGCTCCTCCTACTTTTTTCCTATGTTGCTTGCATTGGTGTAGAGGCACTTCAGCTGGGCTATCAGGTGCATCACCTTTAAAGAGAAACCCTTCCTAATTGCTCTGAGACAGAATGTCTTTCTTAAGACATCTGATTGGTGAAGCAGCGTCTGACATCAATGTTCGTCCACATGAGACAAAAAGTCATTTGTAAACAAACTTTGTGATGACATTAGTGATGACATTTGAGAGATGAAATCTGGAAACCTGTCCTGGTGAAACCAAAACAGAATAAATGATTCGCAGTGAGTCAGAAAAGAATTCAGAGCTCTAAAGAAATGAGTCAGAAACTAAATATAATGAGTAGGCTAAAGGCATGAAAAATAACTTTAGCAGCAGAAGAAAGGAACTGCAGGAAACTCAACCTAATTCAGTCAGTGGTTAATGTGATCAAAATCCATGAACCAGTTCATTTGTATTAAATATGGCATGTGATTTTTTGATCACTTTGAGGAAAGTAGAGTTGAATAATCTGTTTGCTAGCAGTAGGAATTAAGATTTTCATGAGAACAGAAAGAATAGTAAGTGAGGGAAGGGGAAGCAAAGAAACAGAAGTCTGGATAAGGAATAAATGCTACCAAGAAGTGTTAACATTTGCATTGCACCCACACCAGACAGAGTTTGCAGCTGCAGCCCTCTGAATGAAGTCATTGGGTAATTTGTTTGGAAGGCTTGGAGAACCATTCCATTGCTTTTGCTGTTATGAGCACTGCCCAGTGCTCTGCTTACTGTGGTATGCATCCTTTTAATTACATCAGCTGTTCTTGTAAATGTGGCAGTACTAATAAAATTAATTTCCTCTTTACTGAGCACTTTGACTAGAGTTATGTGCTACTCACAGCAATTTGAAAGCTACACAAGAGCATTTAGGGCTACTTGCCCCTGGTTTAGTCATCAACAGCTATGAAATATTCACATAAAATGGAAGTTAATTCTAACTAGAAAACTTTTTTTTTTTTTTTTTTTTTTTTTTAAATCTCTTCACTTAGAGCAGACTCTAAGTCAGATGAGGTTATATAGGACACCTTACCAAGAATTCCCATCTGACTGCATTCTTTGCTTCTTCTCCTTCTGCTATTATGAGGGTCTACACAGAAATATTATTACAGGTAATAAAATATTTATTTATGCTGGTTGTGTGACTGTGGAAATATAGCTTATTCTATTTCCTAGATCTACAATGAGATCTACAAAGAAGCTGTACAAAAAATACAGAGGTTAAAGTCAAAGAAGTAGATAGTGATGCCTGGCCTGTTGTGAGTACTTTGATTTGTGTGAAGAAGAAACGGGCGAGAGTATGAACTCATCAGCTGAAGTGAGTAATAAACTAGATAGTGGAAAATAAGCTATATTTGGGACAGTCAGATGAGCACAATTGCAACTATCATATAGAAGCAGATTTCTGTTGTGTCCAAAGGAGAGGTTCTAAATAATTCAGTGTTATTGTTTCCATTCTTGCCATAGATAGTAGCAATGCATGACAAATGAGAAAAATAAAAATAAAAATAATTTTTTTTTAAATTTTCATACTTTTTTTTTTTTTTTTTTTTTCTTCTCTGAGTGTAATATCTTCAAATACCCTCACATCCTTCTATTGCAAAATATTGAAAGGTAGATCAGAACCTTCTCAATGGAAGACAATTTAAAATCAGTAAATCAGTGAAGGATGCTTTTCTTCCCCGTGTAACATGCTGAGAAGAAAAGATCATCTACCACTCTTCCTTATTCTACAAATTACTCCTACATGGAAGCAGGGCCAGAGTTGTGTCTTGACATAAACAGGAGCAGAAGCACTAATAAGAACTCTGTCATTCCTGAGAAAAAATGTTATACATATTCTTATTGAAATAAATAAATAAATAAATAAATCTGAAACAACAAGAACAAGACATTTAAATGGTATTGAGAATCTTGGAAAACTTATCAAGTACTAACATGGTCAGAGCATTTATTCTGAGCAGTAAGTTAGGCATTATAAAATCTAGTATTGTAGATATCTATTCCCACATAACTATTCAGAGCACTTAGAATTAATAGTTCTTCACACAGTACTGTCTTTCAACAGTCCTTAAGGGTCTATTCGGAGATACTGCATGCATATTAAGAAACTACCTGACCCAGTCAGTAGGGAATACTGTGTCTAGGAGTACCTGCAGTCTTTATGATTGGCAACTGTCAGATGGAAAAGAAAAAGAAAAGGAAGGCCTCCTGACCAATGAACTGGCTGTCCAGGGATTGCCAAGTTGCTGTTCTATGCATCTCCTAAAAGTGCTTCTCTAGAGAAAGGAACAGAATCACTTGGGTTTCCTCGATCCTTTGCACATCCACTGCACATGTCTCAGAAAAGAGGAGGATAATGTTTCCAGCTGTAACAGTGTTACCTGATAACTAGGGTTACACCCTTGAACAGCGGTAGCTGCATGTTCATAGAATCATAGAAGGGTTTAGTTTGGAAGGGACACTAAGGACCACCTAACTCCACCCCCCTGTCATGGGCAGAGACACCTCCCACCAGACCAGGTTGCTCAAAGCCCCATCCAGCCTGGTTCTGAACACTGTCAGAGATTTTAAATCCAGATCTACTACTTTGGAGACAAGTGTTTCAGGTGAGACACAAATATAGAAAGAATGAGCACTGCTACCACCAACACAGAATTAACTCTGCTTTGCTCTCTGTGAACATTCAGCTTCGTATGCTGTATGTGGAGACAAAAAAATTCTCGAATGAGTTTTCAAAATCAATATGCAAATAAGCAACACTTATCTTAAACTAGTAAACCAACTTCACCTGTAATTTTTCTATTTTAAATTTTCCAGCTAGCCAGGTGGATTAGTAATTATTGTCTAAAACTCATCCCACATATGCAGTTCCTATCCATTGCATTTCCTTATTCGATAGACTTTTGAAACAAAGGATATCTATTTGTACACACTGCAAGATACATTAAAACATTGAGAGAAATAGGTGTTATACACAGGACATTCTTCCACCAGTGATATATGTCTGCTTTAAAATTAGATAGATTTTGCTTTCAAAGTGCTGCTTTTCTTCACTCTGGAATGAAGAGAGTCTAGACGACAGTCTGCATTTGATCACTTGGATTTCATTTGTTGTTTTATTTTATGGAATAAATATATTATGGAATTTCCTTTCAGCACCATATTTCTGTTTCTAAGTCTTAAGATGACTAACATTCCCAAGATCATGGTGCCAAAAAATATAGACTGTTCAGCAAGAAGTTTTCAGGGTAAGTGTAAAGCAAGCACATGAAGACTGATGATCATCCTATTTAAGAAGCTTCATAGCTTAATTATTTTTAAGAGATAGTTAAATGAGTTAAATTATTAAGATACCTCCTGGGTTTATTGTGCCTTCCATCACTGATTCCTTAGAGCTAATATTAGTGATAATAATAGATAATGGCAATAATATGTAGCAATTAAAGGTGACCTCTTTTCTGTAGATCAAACATAAATTAAACTTCCCAATCTTCTTGTGAAGTCATATATCCATTTACATTGGTGGCCAATATATTTTATGCTCCTATTACCATTTTCTACAGTCTTACTTTCCCTACTTTTGAATTATGATCTCTTTTTATATCTAAATTTAAATTACATTGTAAGCTTGTGATAGTGTAATTACCTCTTCCTTTAGATTTTTTCATTGGCACGTACTGCATTGCAGGACACTGCCATAATATTAATGATCCTGGGGCCTGATCAGATTATCACAAAATTGTCAGCAGTGGGGTATGAATGGGGACCAGTTAAGATTTTAGCCAGTCTACCCTGATTTTAAAGGATTTTTCAGGAATTTTTCATACAAACTACAGTTAGATCCTCCTGACTGTAATTGTTCTAGAGTGGGAAGTCATTCTTTGTCATCCTTCTGATTTCCTATCAGCATGTGGTGATGGATTGATGTAATAATACATTAGATCACAAAATACCTTATTGAAATGACATGTTTCTGGAGGGATCTTCATTGTTATGTAGTTCAAAACCATGACGTTGCATATAACTACTGAAAGTAGATTGGCCAGGGCTTTTATTTATTATTATTATTATTATTATTATTACTATTATTATTATTTACAATTATTATTATTATTATTATTATTATTAGAATATTATTAAAATATTAATCTTATCCTGAAACATTTTCTTTCACCCAGATAGACAATACTGCTTTTCCACTTTGTTCCTCCTCTCAGCTGTCTTGATTGTATTCCAAGTGTTAAGAATTCTGGCATGAATGACAAAAAAGGATGTTACAATGGGTATGTTAAGAGCCCTGGAATCAGGAATCTAAGCCTTCCTGATTTGTGTTGTTTTGATATGAAATGACTATAAGATACTACTGTTCTAATTGGGAAATACATATTCTATTAGGAATCAAATAGAAATAAATACTGCTTATCTACAGCAAATGTGAGCTAGATCACCTCTCTGTGTTAATAATAAAATACCATTCCATAATACATGAACCCAAAACCTTGACTTGAATTTTTATGTTGAAGGATATTTCACATTCAAATTCAAGTTTAAATGGTAAATTATGGTCTTCTGTAATAGCTCCAACCAAAGTTAATTATAGGTGAGTTTGTTACTTTGTTCTTCTCCAATCTCTTATTTGAATGTGGTTACTGTCTCCTGTACCATCATACCTGTGACTTCAAAACACTGATGAAACTGAACCTGTTAAATATGTATTGCTGACCTTTCTGTACTGTTCCATCTGAAAGCTCATCAATGAGGCTGAAAATTTAAGGCTTACAAATACAAAGGTCAGAATCACTTAGGTTTGAAGGGGACTTAGGTCAGGAATTAATAACATATTCATTAACAGGTCCATGTTTCAAGAAACCGCATTTTCACTGAACTAGCTGTCCAAAAGATGCAGTATTCATAAATGAAAAGAGATATGAGTACAAGAAAAAGCTGTATCTCAAACAAGTCAACATCAAAGAAAGACTGAGCACCTAGTGATATATAATGGAGATATGATATGTTTAGTAGATAGTTGGCTCTTCCTCTTCCACCCCTCTAGGTCCTATTTCCCAGTTAAGCTAGAATCATAAAATCATAGAATCACAAAATGATTTGGGGAAGTGACCTTAAAGATCATCTAGTTCCAACCTCCATGACATGGGCAAGGACACCTCCCACCACACCAGGTTGCTAAAAGCTCCATCCAACCTGTCTTTGAACACTTCCAGGGATGGGGCAACCACAGCTTCTCTAGACAAGCTGTTCTTGTGCCACAGCACCCTCATAGTAAATAATTTCTTCCAACTATGTAATAAAAATCTACCCCCTTTTAGCTTAAAACCATTACTACTTTTTCTCTCTACACTCCCAATAAAGAATCCTTCCCCAGCTTTCCTGTAAGAGAAAGTTCCTCCCCATCTTTTCCCCTACCTTTAGGTATTGGAAGGCCACTATAACGTTTCCCCCGGGCCTTCTCTTCTCCAGGCTGAATAACCCCAACTCTCTCAACCTGTCTTCACAGGAGAGGTGCACCAGCCCTTTCTTCATCTTCATGGTCCTCCTTGTACTACTGTTTTTCAGACTTGGCACTGTGGTGATTACTAGACTTGTCATGCTGAATGTACGAATAGGGAGGTTTATGAGCAGTGCATTGTAGTGGGTTTACGTGGCAAGGTTTCGGTAGCAGGGGGCCATAGGCATGGCTGCTGTGAGAAGGATCTAGAAGCTGCCCCAGGTTTGGTAAGGGCCCCACTGCTGACCAGAGATGAACCACTAAGTGATGTTGTTTTACACCTCTGTGAGAGCATATTTAAGACAGGGAAAAAAATAATAATGCTGCACCACACAGCAGCTGGGAGAGTGAGAGGAATGAGAAACAGCCTCGCAGGTGCCAAGGTCAGTGAAGGAGGGGGAGAGTCACCAGAGCAGAAGTCCCCTGCGGCCTGTGGTGAGGACCATGGTGAAGCAGTCTGTCTCCCTGCAGCCCATGGAGTACCACGGTGGAGCAGGGTTCCATGCCGCATCCTGTGGCAGAGACCACAGTGGAGCAGGTGGACCTGCACTGACGGAGGCTGCAGCCTGTGGAAGACCCCTGCCAGAGCAGATTCCAGGCCAGACCTGTAGCCCATGGAGAGGAGACCACACAGGAGCAGGTGGCCCAGCAGGAGCTACTGCCCATGAGGTATCCAGGTTTGAGCAGTTTGCTCCTGAGGGATAGGCCCTGTGGTATGGATCCATATCTGGAGCAGTTCTAGAAGAGCTGCTGCCTGTGGACAGCCCACGCCAGATCAGTTCAACAAGGACTGTATCCCATGGAAGGGACCCCACAGCACAGGGGACGAGAGTGACCAAGAAGGAGCAGTGGAGAAGAAGCGCTATAGACTGACCATAACCCCCCTTCCCCCGTTCCCCTGCACTGCCTGGGGGAAGGAGGTTGAAGAGGGTGGAGAGTCTGTTTTGCCCATCACGGTAATTACTGTGTGATCTCCTCATCCTTATCTCAACCCTTGAGCCCTTTCATCATATTTTCTCCCTGTTCCTCTTTGAGGAAGGGGAGTGAGAGAGTGGTTGTGGTGGAGCTCAGCCACCCACCCCAGTAAAACCACCACATGCATCTAAGGAAGAAAATTTAGAAATCAAACTTTGCTACAAATGCTACAAACTGTCCTCCATTCTCATTTGCCAGTCTTCATCTTGGTTAATAATCATTTGAGAGCATTCTGTGTTAGTTTCATCTGTTTTCCTATCAGTTTATGTTTACCTGAACAGTTTACCTAAAATATGGTTTTGTTGCCTCTATTCTGTGTTGACTCTGATATAGTTTTTGCATACACATATATTACAAATAAAAGAAATTCAGTTCCAAATTATGAACCACACAGTAGTGTTCCCTTTACTCTTGGATATAAACTGTGAGCGGTCTGACAAATTCATAATATTCTGCTCACTGTTGTTATTTGAGAAAGAAAAGTCTTTAATTATTCCCAATAATTTAGTTTCATCAAATGAGCTTTACACTTAAATTGTGTATTTTGGATTGCAGCAACTGATATTTTCATATCTTGGCAAAGAATGACTACAAATACATTAAATGGGTAGTTGAATAATGATATGATTCAACTGATACATTGCAGATGGTTGTTTGTGACCTGTGTGAGCTGTGATTATTCGTCTATTGCAATTGAGTTTTCTTGGTGATTACTGTTTATTAACTATAATACAATGTTGCCTAGCTCTTGCATAGAGATATGGGTTTTCTGTGCTATGGGTCACATGAAGAAATATACTATAAGGTAAATTGAAGTGAGTATCTAACAATCAATAGAAAAGAAGAAAGAAGAGGATAAGAACGGAAGACTGTAACATCACATCAAGTAGCTAAGAGATTATTTTAGATCTCCTGGACAAAGTTTTTAATAAGTATTATGCTATTTAGGATGAGGATAAAAATTGGGTGATTAGCTGAAGATATTGTAGCAGAAGAGCTCCAACTGTACAAGATGATTAAGCACTTGGGTGTGTTCATTAACAGTGATGTTAACGAAACTAATAATTCACATTTAAAAAATTATTTTAAAGGTTTTTAAAAAAAGATATTTTCATTCTAGAAGACAATCAAGTGTTGGCTTTTGAATTATTTTCTAAAAGATACAACTTAAAAATAATTGATTTTAGATTAAAATCATTCAGATTTATACGTTCTATTCTGTGGTAAAATAGTATTCTTTTGCACCTTTATATTTTGGGATGAACTTTGAAATTCCATAAAAAAAAAAAAAAAAAAAAAAAAAAGCCAGAATGAATTCTCTGATGCACTTAAGATGTTCCATTTTCAAAAATTTCCAAACATAATCTTGAAATAATCTTTTCCTCATGTGGCATTTTCTGCTAAGTCTAATAAAGACTACTGGGTTCTCAGCACTGTGAGTGTGCAACAGTAAGTTTTGAACATTTGATTTCAGGCATGGAAATCATAGTCTATTTTTTCACCATTAAGACATGGATTGATAACTATGCACATCTCTGGTGATGACAGGGGAAGTACTCGCACAGCTCTCGAACCTGCAGCTTCTTCCTCACATGTTCAACTTTCAAATATATTTAGTAGTAGGTTAAATATAACCAGATGGCCCTGAAAAGTCTTGGCCACAAATAGCAGCAGCATCTTGTCCATGGCATAAAAAAAGCTGTAATAGATGAGAGAAATACCTGACTGGCATTCTCACTATGAGTGTGGTCAAATATTTATGGAAAGAACATGGAATGCTCTCTTTCACATGCTTTCTCAGCTTATCACAAAGTTCAGCATAGGACCTCTTTGGCTGCTATACCCATTTCTTCATCCTGTCATTTTCTTCCCCTGATTTAGCTGATTTATTTTTTCCATATTGAATTACGTCACTGCTTTTGGACTCTACAACATTCTGTATTGGAGTTCTACTCTCTATCACATTTGTGTTGATAGAAAGAGAGATATGCTTTCTTAGAGTGTAATATTCAGACACTTCTGCATTTCTCTTTCCTTTAATTTTATACAATAGTAAGATGTACACTATATTTACATCATCTACAAAACTGTCTTATATTTGCAGCTGATAATCTCAGGAAACGTAAATGGTGAAATGTGTTTCCAATAAACCCTGTCAAAATCAGAATTGATGTTTACTGAACCCAGAGAAGAACAGCACTGATATTAAACTGTAGAATAATCTTATTTCCACTCAGAGAAAGATATTAAATATTTTAAAATGAGAAGATTCTAAGATTAAATGAAACTATGATACAAAAAACCTCCATTCATTCCTTTCTATCATGATGCATTTGATTGACATAATATGCATTTAGTAACAGAATATGGTCTATAAATCGCATCTTCAAAGTATTTTTGTATGAAAGTCCATATTTGAACTCATTATATATTTTTGACATGAATGAAAGGAGACAGTGACTCACTAACAACAAACAAACAAACAAACAAACATGCAAAACAACATCAATAAAAGCCTTTTTTTTTTTTTTTTCTGGAAGATGTATGAAGTCCATGTGCTCCATTTGATATGTGTTTTTGGTTTTTTTTATGTTTTACTACAATGTTTCAGTTTCAATATCCCCAAAACAATTACAGGTTCTCAATACAATAGTTCTATTGTCATTTAACACTAGCAGGCCACAAAAACACCTGCTCACTCTCCCCAGGTGGGATGGAGGAGAGAATCAGAAAGGTAAAAGTGTGAGAACTCCTTCATTGAGATAAGGCAGTTTAATACGTAAGGCAAAAGGTGCATGTGCAAGCAAGCAAACCGATGAATTAATTTGCTACTTCCCATCAGCAGGCGGGCCTTCAGCTACCTCCAGGAAAGTAGGGCTCATCACGTCTAATGGTTCCTTGGGAAGACAAATGCCATTGCTCCAAATGTGTCACCCCCCTCATCTCTTTCCCCCTCTCCCACCCCTTCTTTACCCTAGCTGTTATTGCTGAGCATGACACTATGGGATATCACTTTGGCCAGTCTGTGTCAGCCATGTCAGCTTCCTAAATATTGAAGAAAGAATCTTCATCTAGACCTGTTGACTCTCAGTTCATGAAGTGGCTTGTTGCCAAAAGACAAAGCTTGCTGTGGAAGCCAGCCATATTTATTATGCCAAGACCGGATAGATGCATGGTATTTTTCATCAGTAAGCTTAAGATAATTGACACAATGCAGAATGAGACAATAAAAAACAGAAAATTTTCATGTTAATTTTCCATTGCCTGAGAAGTTGTTAGACCCATTATTTTCCCCATCTGCGTTTTCCCATCCCTCCTTTGTACTGTCTCTATGGTCAAGATGAGAAAGGAAAATAAATAACATTTTTGTTGTTGAAGTGTCATTAGCCCTATAATGCTGGGGAAAGAAAGTGGCGAGAAGGTGTGACTGGGAGCAGTGTGAGAGGATATGACTGACACCGTCAGGGCTAGCATTGGAGTGGATTGACATAATAATAAAACTGCTGCTTTCTCTCCTTTCTATACTTCAGTTCCTTGTGTATAAATTATTTCTAGTCCAAGCGGACACCTTTTCAGGGGGAGATAATCTGTAAATATCTTTCTAACTTTGTACAAACAAACCCTTTGAAAAAATCTTAGGGGAATGATTAAATAACATAGATAGGAACAGAAGTGTACACTGTGAAAATTGAAAACAGTTAGCAATAAATACAGTTACCAGATCACAGAATAACACAGAATCACAGAACTGTAGGGGTTGGAAGGGACCTCAAAAGATCATAAGGTCCAACCCCCCTGCAAAGCAGTTCCTCAGAGTGGGAAGAACAGCAGAGATCTGCTATTAATTCAGAATAATCTTTAGAAAAACAGACCTCTATTCTAAGCATACTATTTATCATATCATCATGCATACTTATAAAAAAAAAATCTTATAAGCTTATAGAACATGCTATAGTACATGTTATAGTACATGATCAATAGCTTCCAGCACCAATTTTAGTCTTTTACTATGGTTTCCTCTGTGGAAAAATGCTTAGAGACCAATGATTTGCAACACCTTTAATTTCTTTCTCTCCCTCTTTTTCTTGAGACCCATAGGAATTATGGATAATATTTAATCTTATGCTTTCTTATATGCAGATTATAAATTTCAAAAAAAAAAAAAAAAAAAAGGAAAAAAGGTACCTGGGGGATTATTCACATCAGATAAGTATGTAAACTGGATAGAGTGCCTCTTCATTTCATATACAGTCAGAAGAGACTGTCACAAAGAGTCTGATGGAGGAGCCAGTCCTTTTCTACCAACTACTGAGGCTAAAGTTGATGCCTGAAGTCGTGTCCAACTTACCCATAGATATTGTATAGTACTTTCAGACTGTGATTTTGTTCATGTTTCTATGCACTCTAAGTATATAAAATATATATATATTCTATGTATATCAAACATTTATCAGAAAATTTGACCATTTAGTTACATTAAACCCTCTTTTGATAGAATACTTTTTATTTAAATATTTATATATTCTATACATAAGAAATCCAAA
>CM021765.1:196525981-196545560 GCA_011076525.1 Nettapus auritus
TCCTTCCTTTCCTTCCTTCTTTCCTTCCAAAACCTTTTACTAAATAATTAATACATAAAAAGAAACAATATTTTCTTCTGTTAATAGCGAATCAAAATTTTACCTCTTTGATGTCTTCTGAGCCCAGTGTTGCAGTATTTTTATTCGAAGGAGCTGAGGCAATAAATAACAATTAATGGAGACACTGCAGACCAAAACCAGTCACACTATTTTCTTTTGCATTAGTGGCGGCCATTGCAGCATTTTTTGTTTACTAAGTTTCACAGGGAGAAAAAGATATCTTGGGACAAAGCAGTATACTAGCTTATTTCATGTATCTATAGAACAGAGATTGCTACAGCTAACAGATGTGTGAATATGCTGGGAAATTTTTAGTACCTACCAGTCCTTTCTATATGTATATAAATATATATATGTATTGTATATATATATGTACTTATATATATATATATTTATATAAGTACATAGTGCATGTTACCAACTTACTGTTGTTTCCTTGGACTTGCTTTTTACCATGTAGAAAAGACATTTTAAAGCTAATCACAATAAATCTGATTTAACTTCTTTACCTTATATAGTGGATTTATATGTCAAGGTTTTGGTAGCTGGGGGCTTGACTTGTAGCCTCTGGGAGAAGAATTGAGAAGCTGCCCATGTTAGAAAAGGGCCAGTTTCAGCTGGCTCCAAAAGGGACAGGATGTGCCCCTGGCCAGAGCTGAGCAATGTTGTTTGTACCAACTAACCAACCAACCAACCAAACAAAAACAGTTGTGCTACAGCAGCTGGTAGAGAGAGGTAAGAAAAGAGAGAGAAGAATCCCTGCAGCCAGCAAGGTCAGTGCAAAAGGAGGGCAGGAGGTGCTCCAGGCACACAGCACAAGTTCCCCTGCGGCTCATGGAGAGGCCCCTGGTGGAACAGGCTGTCCCCTTGCAGCCCATGGATCCCACATGGAGCATATCTCCACGCTGCAGCCCATGGAGGAGCCCCCAGTGGAGCAGGTGGATGTGGCCTGGAGGAGGCTGCGGCCCATGGAGAGCCCCTGCAGGAGCAGGCCTCGGGCCGGAGCTGCAGCCCGTGGAGAGGAGCCCACGCAGGAGCAGGGGGTCTGGGGGGAGCTGCTGCCTGTGAGGGACCCATGCTGGAGCAGTTTGCTCCTGATGGATGGACCCCATGGTACGGAGCCATGTGGGAGCAGTTCTTGAAGACCCGCTGCCTGTGGGCAGCCCCTGCAAGCTCAGTACGGGAAGGATGGCATCCCGTAGGAGGGACCCCAAGTAGAGCAGGGGCAGAGAAGGACCGTGAAGGAGTGGCGGAGACGAAGCATCAGGGACTGACCGCAGCCCCCCTTCCGTGTTACCCTGTGCCACTCAAGGAGGAGGATGTGGAAGAGGGTGGATTGTGATGAGGTGTTTTTAGTTTCTTTTCTCTGTTTCTCACTTCTCTTGCTTTTTAGTAATAGGCAATAAATTTCTCTAATAGAGTTGTTAGTAAGTCTAAATTTCTATCCCATGAGAAAATTTGGGGCAAATATTGGAAAAAGCAATCTCCTTTCCAGATACATATTTTCACAGGAAATAAATTTAAAGAAATTAAGAACAGATGTAAATTTTGCCTTTCCAGCTGTCAGTATTGCAGGATCTTGTCCGACTTGTTTACTTTGCTGTTGACTGCTAGAAGAAGGAAAATATGAGGAAAATGAAACTTTTTAAGTGTGACATTTAAAAATTTACCTGATAGAAAATGCTACTTAAAAATCTATATTTTTTTCGAACATTAGGTCTACATTATGTCCTGATAAATAAGATAGCGCTTTGGCTTAGTGTATTGGCTCCCTACAGAGAAAAGAAAACATAGATCAGAGGAAAAAAAAACTAGCTCATTTAATTTCTTTAAGTTGTTTAGAAATTAATTGGTTATTTAATTTTCAGTGTCTGAAGTGTCTCAAATGAAATCAGGTGACTTGTTATGTTTCATCCAAAGAATCTGTGACCCATCAGTTAATGTGACTGAGATCTGCTGAGCCCTTCCCGGTGTTTGACTTCACTCATTGTAGACCTTCCTACACAAATGTTGGCAGATATGATCCAGACAATCTGATTTGATTCTTTACTTTCTGAATGAAGTGAATGAAATTGGAAGAGGTTTAAAATCAGAACAAATGAAAAGAATGAGTTTCATTTTAAGGAAGAATATGAGGATATTGAAGTCAGTTCATATCACAGTATATGTCCACAGATTGTTCACTGTTGGCAGCCACAGGGACAAGATCATAGTTTTGGGATGTCCACAGAGGCTATTTCTTCCTAGAAGTAGCTCCCAGACTATTTATTTATTTATTTATTTATTTATTTATTTATTCTAGCCAGTACATGTAAAAGAGGAGAAATACTTCATACTCCACTTCTGTCATGTAGATACTATACCAGCCTGCATCCAAAGTTCTCTGTGTGGGGCAAGAAGAAATATATAGCTGTCAAGAAAAAGGTGGTCGGTGGTTCTTAAATGTGTTTTTCCATTCCCTCATCTTAATGTCAACTTTTCGAGTGTTTTTGTTGTTGTTGTTGTTTTAATATATTGACAACACTATTCATATGCTTATCTATGCTTCTCCAGTTAGATATTACCGTTTCCTTTATCTTAGGGACTTCTGAAATGCTTTTGAGTTTTTTAGATGTCAGCCAGCCTATCTCATATACCATTATCATGATGTTCTCTTCAACAATTTTTAACCCATTTTAAAGGCTTATATTTCCAGTCAAACCCCATGGCCATCTGTATCTCCTTTCTGACAAAGCCATCTGTTTCAGTTTCTGATAAATTACCTTTGTCACTCTGAGCAGTGTATAAATCACATAGCATCTAAGTTATGTATTTAGTGATCTGAAAACCCTCCTACCCCAAATAGACCTCAAAATTTCCTCTGTGGTAAATGGATCTTTAAACTTTCCTTTCATGGAGCTTTAAAACTCTGAACCTCACAATAAACAGTTTTTGAAACATATATATTGTAATATAAAAGAAAAGTAAACTAAGAAAGTTATACAAAATACTTGAGCCTTTTCTGTGTTTGCCTTTGAATACGTACCTGAGAATGCACTTTGCCAGCAGTCAAGAGGTTCAGTTATTTTGATAACTTGCTATGACTCTTAATGTAGTGAACTGTATTTAGTTGTGCTTTTTTACGAATTAAAAGCTTAGTAGAAATCTACTTTAAATTCTGAACTCTGATTAACCTTCTTGTCTGTTGGAAAATGTCTATTTTGCTGTAAAGAATATTAAAAACTAATAAAAATACATTTATAGAAGTCTTCTTTTTAAAGTATTTCTGTAAATATGTGGCCATTTCAGGTCAGTTATTTGTGGTATCATATCATTCTTTCCTTTTATGTGTTTTGACATCTGTCATTTCATGCAACTTGTCACAAATTCTGAGAAGCTGTACCAATTATATCCCAAATTATATATACCTCTCCACCAAAACAAATAAATAAAGTGTCAGAAACACATTTTTGTATTATTTTACTTATGTGATTCAGTGAAGATACACACCCACATGGTTTGAGCTGAGTTCATAAGTAGAATCAATATAGCACATAATAGTTTATTTATTTATTTACAGTTGTTATTTCTTTGTTTATTATTCTAGCAGCAGTTCTAGAATCTATTCAAATCTCACCAAACATGTCCTTGTTACCTAGCCAGTCAGTTGCCAAGAGGTTGGTAACACTTTTTCCCTTTTGGGGAATATCAGGTAAGTGAGTGTCACAAACCATCATAAAGAGCAGATGAGACAGAGGCTGTGTTGTTAGCAATGAAGTTCCAGGAAAGGAGAGGTGTTTTCTTCCATGAATAAATGGTTTTATTTCACAGTAAAAGTATAAAACATGCACGTACAAGGAAAATTTGACAGGCAATACTGTATTCTCGTTGCTCCAGCAATCAAGTAATTATTGAGCTTTGGGTGCGTCACAGCATTGAAGAGCTTTAAGAACAATGGAATGAGCTTGAAGAAGTCTATGAAGTACTTCTCCCAGGTGTGACAGAGAGCACAAAATTGCCTACTTAGAAGTGCAACAGACAGGTGAAAGATCTTGACATCACAGGCAGATCAGAAGTGAAACTGATATTTCAGGATAGAGTGAGAAATGAGAGTAGGTGAAGAAAAGCTGCTCACCGCCTTAGAAGGGAAAACAGCTGGAACTGAAAAGCAGTTTGGCACACAGCCAGTGGAAAGAGGCACTTAAGTATGTGTTTAATCGTAAAAACAAATAATCCATCTGACTTTACTGAAGTTATCTATAATTAAACATATCCATATATATTTTGTTAATTTGGAGCTACAAGAAGTAGATACCTTCATGATGGCTCTTGTTACTTTTCAATCAACCTTTATTTGTTAGAATTAGTTATTGAACATCTATTAGTGTTTGGAACATACACTTCTAAATTCTGCAGCAGAATGTGTTCTTTTGCATTTATAAAAGGCCAGCTGTCCTTATACAATCACTCTGCATGTGATATGCAGGAAAGGACTTTTACTGGAAAATGTCAACCCTTCTGAATCTCTGTGATGCCATAGAGGAAAAGATACATTTAGCTACCGTAGATACGTGTCTGCATCAATAACCAGCATCTTTGCTGAGGAGACTCCCTAGAGGATGCTATGTCCACATTAATGAAATGCCCTCAGACTAAGAAGTATTATCTTGGCAGCTGTTCTGAAGTGAAACTCACAACATCTGAGATGGTGATGCCTGCCAATACGTATTAACAAATAACAGAATAAAGGGATATGCAACTTGCAAACAGCAGACAACTTTAATAGACCCACTAATGCTCACTCAATATGAAGGCTGTAAGTCTATCCTAAATTTACTTTGTGATCTATTATCCTAGAGCTTTTGATGCTAAGGAGGCTGTAAATTAGTAAAGACTATGGGGACTGGTTAATCTAGACTTTTTTATTCTAATATTGACTGTCTTTCATTAAGTAGTTTTATGTGACCTTGAACACATTTATTTTTCCTGGTCTTCTATGTGTCTGAAACAGTTTTAATCCAGATCTACATTACAGGGTTTTAAATGCATAGTGAATAGTTAAAATGCTTTCATATCTTCAAATGCAAGGCATCATATTTTTTTTTACAGATATATGTAAACATGCTGTCTGGAAATAGTTATGTCTGAAAAGAAAGAGATTTTGTGATTCCTTAACTTTTTATTTTATTTTATTTTATTTTATTTATTTATTTATTTATTTATTGGTTGGACTGGACAAGCTGACTGTCTCATGTTATAGAAGAGGCCTCAGGGCACAATCAGTGGATCACTCAACATTAATGTACAATGATCTCATAGATTCCCAATAGTCACGGTACAACAATGTAGTAAATGCTGGTTTAAACAGATTTTCAAAATGAAATGAATGCAGAGAGCATGAAAGATGCATGTGTATCATGAAGTTACCTGTTTTCCTGTACATAATTATGTGTGTATACTTATACACATAACTTTTTGCCCAGAGCAGTGTTCAGGCTTTGGACAAAAAATTGCATTTTTACCTTGCATAAGTCTAACAATGATACTTGAAGTGAAACTTGAAAACTTAAGCTTGAAACTTAATTTTGCCTAATATTATTACTCAGAAATTCTGATCTTAGTGTCTTGATCTGCAAAGATAATGCAACTTGAATCACGTCGTGCAAGACATTAAGCTTGAAACAAAAATGTAAACTGGTAGGAATGGTGTCAAATGTTGACAATTTAGTCTGAAATGTCAGATTTCTGCAAAATGATGAATTACTTCAGAAGGCCCAAAGCATGCTTAAACATGACCTGTCCTTTTATGCTTTTCTCCCCGTGTTTGTACTTCCCTCCTCCACATCCATCACTTTTCTTTACCCTTTGACTCTTTCCATATAAACAACAACCCCATTATTGTTTTGTTTGTTTATTTGTCTGTTTGTTCATTGTTCATTTTGTTGTTGTTGTTTCGTTTTTTCATTGATCCCCTTTTGCTACATCTGTAGCTCAATTTAATAACACTACTGCAGTATCCTCAACCTTAACTGGTGTTACTGAGGTGGTTCTACCAGTCCCCAGAATTCATCTCCAGGTGGGGCTTGGCAGTTTCTCATACAAATCCCCCCTTAACCACCTTGAAGCCTGGTCATCCCTCACAGCACTATGCATGACTTTTGTTTGCTTTTCAGATTGTTTTATGTCATGTTTGCCAATTTTTCATGTCATGTCTCATGGTCTGTTCAGTTAGATAAACCTCAGGCTAGTCACTGATCTGCACACCATAACAGAGCAAAAAAATGTAGAATGTAAGGGAAAGTGAGTATTCTGGTTCCAACTTCTGTTCTTGGTGTATACTGAAACTCTGGTGAATTATGTGAAGAATAGAGAATCAAAGGAAATATATAATGAAAAAGATTTATCTAGATGACGTTGAAACAATGTCTATTTGAATTACTATAAATGAATGAATTCTAGATATGTGATGAACTGGTAGACACTCATCCATATGTTATATTAACTGATCGTAATTTATCATTTTTCAACATAATTAATCACAGAATCACAGGATTGAAGGGGTTGGAAGGGACCTCGAAAGATCATCGGGTCCAACCCCCCTGCAAAGCAGGTTCCTTAGAGCAGGCTGCCCAGGTAGGTGTCCACACGGGCCTTGAATATCTCCAGAGAAGGAGACTCCACAACCTCCCTGGGCAGCCTGTCCCAGTGCTCTGTCACCCTCACCGTGAAGAAGTTCTTTTGCATGTTGGTGCGGAACTTCCTGTGCTCTATCTTGTGGCCATTACCCCTTGTCCTATCCCCACAAACCACTGAAAAGAGGTTAGTCAAATCCCTATCTGTCCCACTCCTCAGGTGAGACATTGATGAGATCCCTTCTCCGTCTTCTTTACTCCAGGTTGAACAGACCCAGGTCTCTCAGCCTTTCTTCACAGGGAAGATGCTCCAGGTCCTGTATCATCTTTATGGCCCTCTGCTGGATTCTTTCCAGGAGATCCCTGTCTTTTTTTTTTTTTTTTTTTTTTTTTTTTACTGGGGAGCCCAGAACATTAATGCTTTTGTAATTTAATGCTTTTGTAATGAAAAAAATAAATAATTAGGGCATTAAGTAATATAAAAAATTGTCTGTATTTCTCTGTCATATTGTGTGGCTGTGTTTAAGTTAGGTACCTACGGGCTGATTACATTCTATGACTATTGCCAAATATTAAAAATGTTTATCATTCAGATAAGTAAAGACTTTCACTTCCATCAAATTTCTCAGGTTTCTAGATAAATTATTATTTATTTTTTTTAAAACTAGGATCTGTTCTGAGGGACAAATTTAAAAGAGGCTAAGGATGGTTGCCCTGTTGTCACTTCACAGCTATGACTTGGGCTCTCAAAAATGCTTAGCAAGATTCTTACCATTAACATGATGCAACAGAGGCTTGACTGTTCCAAAGCAACTTTTTGTTTTTGCTGATAATTATGAAAGGAAGGTGTATCAGTAGGTTGAGTCTTATGTGTAAATGAGGCCAAATCTCAGGACAAAAACTAGCGTCAAGAGTTCTGTCTACAGGGACACTTTCAAATATTCTTACTGGGCAGGTAATAGTTTACTCATCCTAAAGCAAATATTGAGCTAGACAGGGCATGCTGAAGTTCGTATTTTCAGCACTTCCTTTTAGACTAGCCCTTAAGCTGTTCTTCAGGCATTTTTCCCCGTTTTACTGCAAAGCTTCTTAGATTCATGTGTTGTATAGTGGATTGATTGATTAATTATTTAAGGCTTATTATAAATGATTATCTGGGAGGGCCCTTGAGCACCAGCTGCGTCTCACCTGAATAACAAGATATGTGATTTGAAACCATACTGTTGTCCTTTTGCCTTTCGTGGTATTGTGTGACTAGAATAAACACATAACCCTCCATTTTTACATAACTACAACTTCTCTGATATATATCAATGACCAGACCTGTACTTCCACACAAAGCCATAGGTCTACACAGTTAGAGAGGAAAGGGTTTCTTGCTTGGCCATAAAGAGAAAGAACAATGCCTTTTTTATATTAAAAAAAAAAAAAAAAAAAAAAAAAAAAAAAAAGTCCTTAAATATGTTTCTGTTGACAAAGGCCCCTTTGTGCCTCTTGTTACCATAGGTGTCCTTAACTTCTGAATGTAGTCCTTAAGAATTTGAATTTTGAGATACCTTGTGTAGTGGTTTTTCACCAGCAGGTAGCCAAGCTCTACCACACTGCTTTCTCAATCTTCCTCCTCAATAGAACATTAAATGAAAATACAATGAAAAAGGTCTCAGGGGTAGAGACAACCCTCTTCCACATCCGCCCCAAGTGGCTCGGGGGATGGGGAATGGGGGCTTGCGGTCAGTCCATGATGCTTTGTCTCCGCTGCTCCTTCACAGTCACTCTCTGCCCCTGCTCCACGTGGGGTCCCAACCATGGGATGCCGTCCTTCCCAAACTGATCCTGCAGCCGTTGCCACAGCAACTCTTGAAGAACTGCTCCCACATGGCTCCGTACCATTGAGTCCATCCCCCAGGAGCAAACTGCTCCAGCACGGGTCTCCCATGGGCAGCAGCTCCCCCCAGACCCACTGCTCCTGCGTGGGCTCCTCTCCATGGGCTGCAGCTCCGGCCCGAGGCCTGCTCCTGCAGGGGCTCTCCATGGGCTGCAGCGTGGAGATCTGCTCCATGTGGGGCCCATGGGCTGCAGGAGGACAGCCTGCTCCACCAGGGGCCTCTCCATGGGCCTCAGGGGAACTTGTGCTGGAGCACCTCCTGCCCTCCTTTTGCACTGACCTTGATGGCTGCAGGGTTGCTGCTCTCATAGAATCATTAAGGTTGGAAAAAACCTTCAAGATCATCTGTTCCAACCATCACCCTACTAAAAATGTCACTGACTAAGCCATGCTCCTAAGGTCCAGGCCCAACCTTTCCTTGAAAACCCCCAGGGACAGTGATGCCACCACTTCATTCTTACCTCTCTCTTCATATAGTGCATCATTTTCTTTCCCACTTCCTTAACTCTGCTCTTGCAGATGCCGAACTGGTGTCACCCATGGCTCAGCTCTGGCCAGTGGCAGGTCCCTTTTGGAGCTGGCTGGAACTGTCTCTTCACTAACATGGAACAGCTTCTAGACTCTTCTCAGACAGGCCTGCAGCTTCCCCCCTCCATTCCTTCTTCTCCCCCTCCACCCCCCCCCACCGGTTCCAAAACATTGCCATGTAAAAACCTTGTTCAAACATAATACTTCATACCTGCTAAAAATGCAAAAGATCATGCTGCATTGGCTTTGATGTTGCATTTATGTAGCATGTGTGCATGATCATTCTCAAAGATTTATCTTATTTTCAGCAAAACACTGACAGAGAACTAATCGGAGCAAAGATTTTGGAAGCAACGGACTATGACAGTTTCTGCACTGTCAACAGCTTAAAGAAAGAGTTTAGAGAATTTATTTAATCATATTGTGTCTCAGGTTCCAAAGCAGTGAGCATGAGGAAAAATTAACATTCATATTTAAATAGCATTTAGAGATCCTTGGGTGACTCATTCAATATAAGTGAAAGTTATTACTACTAATTATTATCAATTTGGGGAAATAGATTTAGTATTGTTTTCTTCATGGTTTAATTAGTTCAGTTCCCTCGTTTCTGTGTGTTATTTTTTTCCTCTGTCAGTTTGCATTATTCTTAGTTCATTTCAAAATAAATAAATAAATAAATAAATAAATAAATCTAATTTTATACTGATAATTTTACTCTGCATTATTTGGTTTCATTTTAGAGGTCTGTTGGTACTCATAGCAGTATCAGTACGGACCAAAGGTTGTTGAGGAACATGAAAAGGCATTGGACCAAAATCCCATTAGCTTTTCAACCTGAGTAAAGATGCAAGTTCTCATTGGACTGTTCATGTTTATAGTCAACTTAGAATTAAAATCAACTTTTTAATAGCCCACAAAAGTGATAGTCTGGATTGCTTCAACTCCATTCCTCTATGTGGAATAAAGTCTGGAAGCTGCATTATTTAGTTGGAGAAGTGCTCACCATTGCCAGAGTTAACACAGAAGTGACAAGTGCAGCTTGATGTTCAGATCTGGGAAAGGAGTGGAGAGCAAAAGAGCAAAAGAGATGCTTCTAATAGACACGTGAAGCCTTCCTACAGAAGAGATGGGAAGAGCAGGAACTGTATGCTGTTTTCAGAGGTGGCATTCATCTAACCAAATATTTATAACATAAATTTCTAAAGCTGTAGGAGATGATTCCTATCTCAGAAAGTTACAAAGGTATAGCTTTCTGGTATTCCAGGAAACCAAAGAGCCTTGATGTCTGAAGGCAGTTATTTTCTCACCCAGCCATTTAATGAAATTATTAGCCTCAGGAAACATATTTTGGATGTACTCTTTTCCTTTTATGAAGAATACTACCCCAACACTACACTTAGCAAGTAAAAGTTTCAGTATCCAAGACCAACTTTTATCACTTTTTCATTACCTCTCTTTTGTGTATTTAAACTCTTGACAGGCAGTGTTCATGTAGAATACAGTAAGTTTAGTGACTGCCTTGAGAACCTGAAGTTGTCCATAGCAGTACTGGCTAAGCAACAACCTGACACGGTCTATACCCACAGTAAAATCACTTTCTCCCTTGACATCAGAGAAAACGTTACAAAGTTCTCAGTTATGAGACGGTTATTTTAAAAATTGTGCTGCATCATTTTTCATCTTGCAGCTATTCTAGGTGCTTCTGTCTGGGCTGAGCATTAAGTTTCAGTGTAAAACATTGATTTACACTGGGGGATGAGATGCTGGAGAGCAGCCCCACAAAAAGGGATATGGGGGTTTTGATCAACAGCAAACTGAACATGAACCAGCAGTATACCTTGGCAGCCAGGAGGGCCAACCATACCCTGGGGTGCATCAGGCACGACATTGCTAGCTGGGCGAGGGAAGTGATTGTCCCACTCTGCTCTGCACTGGTGTGGTCTCACTTTGAGTACTGTGTGAAGTTTTGAGTACCACAGTATAGGATATAAAACTGTTAGAGAGTATCCAAAGGAGGGCAACAAAGATGATAAAAGGTCTAGAGGGGAAAACATACAAAGAGTGGCTGAAATCACTTGGATTGTTCAGCCTGGAGAAGAGGAGACTGAAGGGAGACCTCATTGTGATCTACAGCTTCCTCATGAGTGTGAATGGAGAGGCAGGTGCTGATCTTTTCTCTCTAATGACCAGTGATGGGACACAAGGGAACAGCTTGAAGTTGTAGTGGGAGGTTCAGGCTGGATATCAGGAAGAGGTTCTTTATTGAGAGGGTGGTTGTGCACTGGAACAGGCTTCCCAGGGAAGAGATCATGACACCAAGTCTGCCAAAGTTCAAGAAGCATTTGGACAATGCTCTCAGACTCATGATCTGATTTTTACTTTTTTTGTTGTTGTTGTTTTGGCAGTCCTTTGGGGAAACAGGAGTTGGACTCAATGACCCTTGAGGGTCCCTTCGAACTCTGATATTCTAAGATTCTATTCTATGATTGGTCTGATGGAGTCCTTTTATAATAAACCAGGAGAGCTGTTTCTTCTTCCAAAGAGAAAGACTTCTTGTTACCACAAAACATTCCCTCATGGAGCTGATGGAGAGCTTTGAACTTCCAGGTTTACATTTTTCCTACAGCAATTATTGTTTGATCACATGAAACAGGTGTTCTCCAGGCAGACTAAGTTTATCACTAATATTAGGTATAAGTTGGTGTGCAAAGGCTGCCAGAGGCGCAAAATCTCTCCTTGTCTAGAACCTTCTACTGTTTTTGCTTTAGATACTGATGATTTAATATGGAAATGGTAAGGCATTGGAACTGGAGAAACTTTGGATGCCCCATCTGTGGAATTGGTTAAGGCCAGGTTGGATGGGGCTCTGAGCAACCTGGTCTAGTGGGAGGTGTCCCTGCCCATGGCAGGGGGTTGGAATTGGATAATGTTTAAGGTTCTTTCCAATTAAAACTATTCTACAATTCTATGATTAGCCATCTGACTTCAACAGCTCCACTGGTTCATATTTGCAGATGACATTGGAAACTAAGAGTTAAATCTGAAACCAAGTCAAAAGTAGAACCTTTTCAAGACTGCTGCTATCTGGTGTTTCAGATAATGCCATCATTGCACTTAGTTTGTTTATATCAGAATATCCTTTTTTTTTTTTTTTTTTTCCATAATTTCAAAAGAAGGAGCAATCAAAAGTCAGAAATGAATACTGGCTTGCAAAAAAATAATGAGATATGTAGTCTGGCCATTTAACCTTAAGATATTTAGGGTTGTCACAATGTTCTTTCTATAATTCATCAACTTCACAATATTGTAAAAGAACATTATGCCTCAGGCAACATTTCTTGCTTATTTTGAAGAGATTTAATCTTCCTTAAAATTCTAGACTGTTTGCTTGTTATTTCCCTACTACTCAGTTGCTGAGCATTGCATGGTTATTTTGAGCAGTAGCTCAGAATATTGAAGATACTTTGCCATCTTCCTGCTAGTGTTAGTCCGGATTCTGTGGCTTAGAGGAAGATGAGGATTCAGCATGTCACGTTCAAGCAGTGGTGTATCACCCAGCCTTTCAGTGACATAGCCAACAAGACATTCTAGCAGACACCCTGCAGGTTATTACATGAACAACTGATTAGAGGCACAAATCTAAATTGTAGAACTTGCTAGTAAATTTGTATTGTTATGTATTGTATTGTTAGAGAAAACAATAACTCACTGTTATTTTGTTCTCAGAGGGCATTCTGCAGAATTTGCTTTAGCCAAATGCAAAAAATTCTGTGGGAACATAAAATCCATTGCTATTATGAAAGATGACAGCAAGCTGATTACAGAAGGTCCTTTTCTCTTTGAAATCTTTCGATGGTGGAAATCACCTTGGAAATTTCATGGGAGATTTTAAATATATAATCTTTCCAAAAGGAAGGAGGAGATAGAATGAGTTAGGGCTTTGGTTTTAGAATAGGACGTTGTCACATTATTAGGTGTTGCTGGCAAAATGGGGATAACACAAATCTTTAGTGGATACCCAAATAACTTTATAAATCATGTACTGCACTGGTGAAAAAGAAAGAACAAAAGTAGAACTGCATTTTTTTTCCTTTATAAACTAAGGGAAAAATAAAAATAAAAGCATAACTCCATTTTGTTTGCAGAGCTTCCATCAAGATTTATTGCATTAAACTGCTTATACTGCTTATACTGAGAGGAAATCAACACTATTATGATTTATACAGGAGCCATACCCAAAACAAAACAAAACAAAACAAAAAAAAGGGGGGGGGGGGGGGGGGGGGGGGGCTATTAATACTGCTATAAATTGCCCTGATAATCTGGTAAATATGCACAAGATTCCTCACACATAAACACACATACAGACACACCAGATAATTTGAAGCCAAGCAGGCATCGTTACAGAAGTTTTCCACCTGATGACCTCATTAATATTATTCTTACTTATGAACCTAATTTATGCAGTTTATTGCAGCCTTCAATTAAAATTACCCACATTATTCATGTACTTTTCAGAATTACAGATCATTTCACATGCTATGGGGATAGGGATCTATGCAAAGCAGCTCTTTCTATATATATTGAAAAAGCCCAGTGCAAATCTTCTCAAACGTATTTATTAGAGAATTAGAAGTTTGCTTATAACAAATTGGAAATTTGCAGTGCAGAAATATTATGCATAACCTTGTAAATCAGATTAACTGGTATTCCTTCTTTCATAAAATAAATTCCACTGGGAGCATCTGTTCAAAGCAGTGCCTGATGACCTGGCACCAGATCAGAAAGCTTGCTGTTTTCTGCAATAATTTTGGAATTTGGTGTAAGTGCGAGCAGCATTACTCAAACTCACATCTATTTTACACTGTGATTAATGTGCTGTGATACCTGCTCATTGTGGTCCATTAGTCCTTGTACCATTTGAGCAGTCAGATGTGGTGTGTTCAGCAGCCAGGTCTACTCAGTTTGAAATGCTAATACATTTCATAACATCAGCATTCAGTATTGTTGTAATCTTTTTTAAGCAAACACACCATTACAGTTAATGAGGCAATTAGGAAAGTAAAGAGGTCTGGAAAATACAGAAAAATTTGTTGCAAGCACCCACCCACTTTTTAACTTGCATTTCTTTGAATTTGACAAGATAAATTCTTATTTTTTTATGAAGACAATGTAAAAGCTATTGGAGAAACTTCTGTTTAAGACTGAGGATGAATAACTCTACAGGCAAGCTGCAAAAGAAGGCAATAAAGTCTTCATGTCCTCAAATAAGAATGGAAAATGAGCTTTAGATGTAAATGACTCAAGAGAATAATAATGATGAAATTTCCTTTGGCACTCCAGGTATGGAAGTATTCTCTTTCTTTGCCCTTATGGTGAAGGTTTGTTTAAACTGTGTAACATAATAGTCTAGAATTGGGCTTGTAAAGAAGAATCAGTTGAAGGAAGCAAGTTAGGATCTGGATAAATGGATGTAAAGAGCTATGAAAGCAACAGGCACCTAAATCATACTGAAATAAGGGGAGAAATTTTGAATAATCACAGAATCACAGAATCACAGAATAGTCTAGGTTGGAAGAGACCTCCAAGATCACCGAGTCCAACCTCTGACCTAATGCTAACAAGTCCTCCACTAAACCATATCCCTAAGCTCTACATCTAAACGTCTTTTAAAGACCTCCAGGGATGGTGATTCAACCACTTCCCTGGGCAGCCTATTCCAGTGACTAACAACCCTTTCAGTAAAGAAGTTCTTCCTAATATCGAATCTAAACCTCCCCTGGCACAACTTTAGCCCATTCCCCCTCGTCCTGTCACCAGGCACGTGGGAGAAAAGACCAACCGCCTCCTCACTACAGCCTCCTTTCAGGTACCTGTAGAGTGTGATAAGGTCGCCCCTGAGCCTCCTCTTCTCCAGGCTAAATAGTCCCAGCTCCCTCAGCCGCTCCTCGTAAGCCTTGTTCTCCAGACCCTTCACCAGCTTCGTAGCCCTTCTCTGGACTCGCTCAAGCACCTCCATGTCCTTCTTGTAGTGAGGGGCACAAAACTGAACACAGTATTCGAGGTGCGGCCTCACCAGAGCCGAGTACAGGGGGACAATCGCATCCCTGGACCTGCTGGCCACGCTGTTTCTTATGCAAGCCAGGATGTTGCTGGCCTTCTTGGCCGCCTGAGCACACTGCTGGCTCATATTCAGCTGACTGTCAACCAAAACTCCCAGGTCCTTCTCTGCCAGGCAGCTTTCTAACCACACATCTCCCAGCCTGTAGCTCTGCTTGGGGTTGATGTGCCCCAGGTGCAGAACCCGGCACTTGGCCTTGTTGAACTTCATACCGTTGGCCTCGGCCCATCGGTCCAGCCTATCCAGATCTTCCTGCAGAGCCTTCCTACCCTTGAGCAGATCAACACACACACCTAACTTGGTGTCATCTGCAAACTTACTAAGGGTGCACTCGATCCCCTCATCCAGATCATCAATGAAGATGTTAAAGAGGACTGGCCCCAGTACTGAGCCCTGGGGGACTCCACTAGTGTCCGGCCTCCAACTGGATTTGACTCCATTCACCACAACTCTCTGGGCCCAGCCATCCAGCCAGCTCTTAACCCAACGAAGCGTGCACTGGTCCTAGCCATGAGCAGCCAGTTTCCTGAGGAGAATGCTGTAGGGAACAGTGTTAAATGCCTTACTGAAGTCAAGGTAGACCACATCCACAGCCTTTCCCTCATCCACTAGGTGTGTCACCTTGTCATAGAAGGAGATCAGGTTCGTCAAGCAGGACCTGCCCTTCATAAACCCATGCTGACTAGGCCTGATCGCCTGCTTGCCCTGTTAACTGCTGCATGATGACGCCCAGGATAATCTGCTCCATGAGCTTCCCTGGCACTGATGTTAAACTAACAGGCCTGTAGTTCCCCAGGTCTACCCTCCGGCCCTTCTTGTAGATGGGCGTCACATTTGCTATCCGCCAGTCAAGTGGGACCTCCCCGATTATCAGGACTGCTGATAAATGATGGAAAGCGGCTTGGCCAGCTCTTCCGCCAGTTCTCGCAGTACCCTCGGGTGGATCCCATCTGGCCCCATCGACTTGCGTACATCCAAATGATGTAGCAGGTCGCCAACCATTTCCTCGTGGATTGTGGGGGCCACATTCTGCTCCTCATCCCTTTCCACCAGCTCAGGGTACATGGGCGTCCAGAGAGCAACTGGTTTTGCTGCTAAAGACTGAGGCAAAGAAGGCATTAAGCACCTCAGCTTTTTCCTCATCTCTGGTAACTAAGTTTCCCCCCACATGCAGTAAAGGGGGGAGATTCTTCTTAGTCCTCCTTTTGGTATTGATGTATTTATAAAAACATTTTTTGTTGTCTTTACCAGCAGTAGCCAGATTGAGCTCCAGGTGAGCTTTGGCCTTTCTAATTTTGTCCCTGCACTGCCTCTCAACATCCTTATAGTCTCCCTGAGTCGCCCGCCCTCTTTTCCAAAGATTATAAACCCTCTTTTTATCTCCTAAGCTCGAGCCACAACTCTCTGTTCAGCCAGGCCGGTCTTCTTCCGCGCCGGCTCGTCTTTGGGCACATGGGGACAGACCACTCCTGAGCCATTAAGATTTCTTTCTTGAAGAGCGTCCAGCCTTCCTGGGCTCCTCTGTCCTTCAGAACCGCCTCCCAAGGGACTCTGCCAACCCGTGTCTTGAACAGCTCAAAGTCAGCCCTCCAGAAATCCAAGACAGCGGTTTTACTGGTCCCCTTCCTGACTTCGACAAGTATCGAGAACTCTACCATTTCGTGGTCACTCTTCCCAAGACAGCCCCCGACCACCACATCTCCCACCAGTCCTTCTCTGTTAGTGAACAAAAGGTCTAGCGGGGCACCTCCCCTTGTAGGCTCTCCAACCAGCTGCGTCAGGAAGCTATCTTCCACGCTCTCCAGAAACCTCCTGGACTGCTTTCTCTGGGCTGTGTTGTGCTTCCAGGATATGTCTGGGAAGTTAAAGTCCCCCACAAAAATAAGCGCTGACAATTTTGCAACTTCTGTTAGCTCTCTGTAGAACTCCTCGTCTGTCCCCTCATCCTGATTTGTCAGTCTATAACAGACCCCCATCAGGATGCTTGCCTTCTTGGCCTTTCCACTGATCCTAACCCATAGTGACTCCACCTTATCGTTGCCAGCCTCAAGTTCAAAGACATCAAAACACTCTCTTAATCTACTTAAAGGAGAAAATACCTAGTTTGGAAGAGTCTTCCGTTTACAATAGTGAAGGATTAGTGAGTAGGGAAAGATTTAGGAAGAACTTCTTTACTGAAAGGGTTGTTAGTCACTGGAATAGGCTGCCCAGGGAAGTGGTTGAATCACCATCCCTGGAGGTCTTTAAAAGACGTTTAGATGTAGAGCTTAGGGATATGGTTTAGTGAAGGACTTGTTAGCATTAGGTCAGAGGTTGGACTCGGTGATCTTGGAGGTCTCTTCCAACCTAGACTATTCTGTGATTCTGTGATTTTTACAAGTTTCACATAGCATACATTCCATAGAATACATTCCAGTAGATGAAAATAACCTGAGGAAAACTTAGGCTGTTGACATGAACTTTTTGGGAAAATCTGATCTGATATACTCCCTAAAAAACCTGTGCACAGATAAGCAATATACTTATCAAATAATGTGGAATTCTCAAATGATGTCTTTACACTTTGAGTCAATGTGACAATTGACCTAATCTTCATTTCATTTTTATATCTAAATTAATTATAATTGTATCCTCAAAGAACAATTTACACTGGGTAAAAAATAACAATGAAATTTATTGGAGTTGGGCAGGGGGAATAGAGTCTATTTATCTTTTAAATTTTGTTAAATTATCATTACATTGAAGTAAAAGAGGGAAAAATATATTTAGAAAACCCATTATACCTAGAAAATTGTTTGGAAAGGATGCCAATTCACTTAAAAAATGTTAGAACAAAGTCTGTATGCCACTGATTACTCTTAAATCACTTCTAGTTTTAAGATCTGATTAAACAAGTTATCAAAATTTGATAAATAAGGGTTTTGGTTGAATCTTCAATAGTGAAAGTGATACCAGCTACTCCATAGTAAATAAATCAAACCTTCAGAGCTGATCCTGGGACATCTGGATGCAGATAACAGAAGTAGTCTATCACCTATGGTTTAAAAATATCCTTAGGAAAGTTTATTTTTATTTACCCCTAACACACAATCGAGCAGTTGAAGAAAGCAAACTCACAGAAACACAGGAGGATAAGTTTACCAAAATGACCAAAATGAGAAAGGCAAAGGTATTCCCATTTTGGTCAGTGGTTCTGTGCTCAGGGTTCTCAGCTGACGAGCAGCAGATGTGGGCTTCAGTCCCCTTCTCAATTATCTTTTTGTCTTTTCTCTGTTACATATCTGTGCCATTATTGTACTTTTCAAAAATTTCCTTTGATTTTCACCTCATAACAACACAGCGCACCATGGTCAGACTTTTCAGAAAGTAGATTGCTGCTGTGGTGCAGCTTGATTTGTGTGATATCCATGCATATGTGAAATTAATACAATGACATATAGACGATTAAAAGAATTTTGCTCTGACATTCCCAGTCAGCCCTGAGTCTTGTGCCTGATAAGGAGTGCAGGTGACATATTTAGAGATGAAATCCTGAAGAACACTATTTTTTATACTCTGGAGTTTAAAAAAAAAAAAAAAAAAAAAAAAAAGTTTCAGAGATTAAGGCTACTTTTGTTTGGCTTTGCTCTATTATTTGCTGTTTACTCGAAGAATTATTATAAAGGGCATTTCCTAATGAATCACTTCATTAGTGACAAACATTTTAACCAAATTCAGTGACAGTTCCTTAAGCAGGTCTATAAGGTTTGCAAAAGATAGTGAGATAGTGGTTCAGAAAGGGTAGAAATGACAATGAAGCTCCAAGATAGCTTCATATATGGTTAGAGAATAAATAAATAAATAAAACTTTTCATAGTTCAGTTTGTTTCTGTTTCTTTCTTTCTTTCTTTCTTTCTTTCTTTCTTACTGTGTGTTCCTGTCTAGGTTTCAGTTGGGATAGAATTACTTTATTAGATTTAATTTATTTAAAGTTAATTTATAGTCTATAGTAATGTATAGTCTATAGACCAAATTAAATTAAATCCAGGCAGGTTTAGATTTCAGATTCCCTCATAAAAACATACAGTGAAAGTATCCTGCCACGGCCTTTTAGACCTAATTGTGATGTTTGTGTATATCTCTAAAAGGGAGATAACATTACGTAACTTTATAGACTTTTAAAAAATATATGTCTGCTCTAGAGTTAAGATAAAAAACTAGCATTAGAAATGGCCAGGAATCAAAAATTTATTATTCTGAGTTCTGAAAGTTCTATCTCAGAAGGAACAAGTAATGTCTAGAAAATCCTTCATGGTTATTTTCTAAAAATTAGAATAGAATAGAATAGAATAGAATAGAATAGAATAGAATAGAATAGAATAGAATAGAATAGAA
>CM021765.1:196545570-196633380 GCA_011076525.1 Nettapus auritus
AATAGAATAGAATAGAATAGAATAGAATAGAATAGAATAGAATAGAACCTACATATTATTAAAACATTTTCTTTAAACATCACAGAAATGTTTCATTTTTATGAGGTTTTTTCAATTGTTTTGGTTAATTTGTACTTTATTAGAATGTATCTGATTTCAGCTGTATAGAAAAGTATCCAGTACTTTACAATACAAAATAAATTTACCTGTGATAAGTGTCATATGTTATAGTGCACAATTGACTCCATGTTCTATTATTTTGGTCTGAAGGGTACAAGCCAAATCAAGACAAAATTACATTTCTGATGTGTTCAGATAAAATTTTCCCTTGAAAAATGAAGTAAAAGTTAGTACATTCTTGTCCTGGTTTCAGTTACAACAGTTAATTTTCCTCCTAGTAGCTGATAGGGTGCTATGTTTTGGATTAGGATGGGAAGAGTGCTGATAATACGCTGATGTTTTAATTGTTGCAGAGCAGTGCTTACACCAAGCCAAGGACTTTTCAGCTCCTCACTCTGTCCTGCCAGAGGGCAGGCTAGGGGTGCAGCAAGAGCTGGGAGGCGACAGACCCAGGACAGCTGTCCCAAACTGGCCAAAGGAGTATTCCATACCATCTGATGTCATGCTAAACAATATATAGGGGAGGCTAGCCAGGGTGGGGAGGGTGGCTGCTCAGGATAGACTGGGCATCGGTCAATGGGTGTTGAGAAATTGCATTGTGTATCACTTGTTTCGTACACACTATTATTATTATTATTATTATTATAATTTCCTATCTTAATAAACTGTCTTTATCTCAACTCACAGGCTTCACTTTCGATTTCTCTCCCCCATCCCAGAGAGGGAGGGGGGAAGGTGAGCGAACGGCTGTGTGGTGTTTAGCTGCCAGCCGGGTTAAACCACAACAATTCTAAAAGTTCACCCATTTATCCTTAAAAAAATAAAATAAAATAAAAGTTTATTTTAGGTATTTTTAAAGCAGTTTCCAAAAGGCTTTATATAGTGCATACTCTGAATAAAGTTTTCTTTCACTTTTCCCATTTTCTTGTTTAAAGTGCTATTAGCAGTGAAGATCTAGGAGTGTTGATTATTACTCCTGCAGTGGAATCTTAGCATGCTAGATACTGCAGAAATATTAAACAGAGGCCTAGCCTTTATTTCACATCTTTTTAAACTATTGCCAAGTAGTTTTAGGATTTATTTCAGGTAAGGGAATTTGCTTTTTACCTTTAAAATTGTCTTTCTCTTGCCAGAAGCCACCACAATCGCTTTCCAAATGAACTGTATTTAAAGTATTTATTTTCATTTGTACCTTATAGTTCTAGGAAACAGATGGTAATTTATGTTCTGATTTTTCATTCTTATACTTAACATGTCAACTCCCATGACAAGTGCTGTCGTACTGTTACTGAACGTCTCATGCTCCATAGTTGACAAGAGCCTACATGTGTAAATATGAAAGTTATGTTGACACAATCAGTTCAGAAAATGTTCTGGAGTGATTACTGGATCACAAAATTCAGCATTACTGATCAGCTATGGGGAGAAGCAAAACAAAATATAACTTTTAAAAAATGGGCAACCACAACCAAAAATGTTTAAGAGAACTTCCCATACTGCATTTTGACATGGTAAATAGTCCACCTACAGAGGAAGATTCAGGTTCATACTCTGTTGTCAGAAGGAACTGAAACTGCATTTTCAACACCTTTGTAAGGATTTTACAAGAGAATACAAGAGAATAATTAGGCTTTTTTTCCCATCATAAAAACATTCAGAATAACAAAGTTTCTTGCAAGCAGTTTAGGACGACAGATATATATATATATATTTCCCAAAGTCTAAGCTAGCAATTAAAAAGCAAGAAAAAAATCAGAAACATGCCTTGTGTATGTTTACTTTTTCATATCTCATTGCAAAATTGCCTTGTTTTCTTTCTGCTTTCTCTAGTTCATTGTTGTTACCATCCTTCTACCCCATGGTAAGGAAAAAGAAAGGAAAAAGAAAAGAAAGGAAAATAATAATAATAATGATAAAAGTACTACTAATAATAATCTGTACAAAACAAATGATGCACAATGCAATTTGTCACCACTCACTGACTGATGCCCAGACTATCCCCGAGCAGCACCCCCCCCCCCCCCCATTAATTGTTCAGCATGACATCAGATGGTATGGAATACCCCTTTAGCCAGTTGAGGTCAGCTGTCCTGATTCTGTCCCCTCCCAGCTCCTGCTGCACCCTTAGCCTGCCCGCTGGCAAGACAGAGCGAGAAGCTGAAAAGTCCTTGGCTTAGTGTAAACACTGCTCTGTAACAATTAAAACATCTGCATGGTATCAACATTATTCTCATCCTAAATCCCAGACACGGTACCCTACCAGCTACTAGGAGGAAAATTAACTCTATCCTAGCCAAAACCAAGACACAGTATGCTGAGGTGAACCTCTTTCTTTTCCCAAATATCTAGCCAACTATCTTTAGAAACCTTTGCAATATTTCTCTATCCTCCCTGGCATCCCTAGTGTTCAATATCATTTACAACTTTCATTAACATTGTTTACTCCCTTTTCAGATCATTAATGAAAAAGCTAAACATGGTAGATGACAGTGTTTAACACATCAGATGAGACCATCATTTTCTCTTCACTTGAGCATCTCACAGTCAAAAAATTTTCAAGGCCTCTGATCATTTCACCATATGCTTTTTGGTTAAAAGGCTTCTATTTTGTCTAATTGCAGCATACCCCAGCATTCCAGAATAACTGTGTATATATGTACTTACATATAACTTTCATTGGACAAAATTTGCCTGTAAACATTTTGGTAAGAGTTTTCCCTCCAGCACCTAAGCAGACAATGGCAGTATGTAACAGTAGTGCCCAAAGAACATTTCCTTTCGTGTCAATGACATCCTTGAAATCATGCCAACTAAAGGGTACTTGATAGGGAAATATAGCCAAATAAGCAGAGACTGCTCAGACTGACCTTCCTGAATGCTCTGAACATTCATTAGTCTGCTATGCCAAGTGCCAATACCGATTCTGAAAATGTTAAAACTTGCAGTGTAATAGTCAAATAGACTATAGGATCAGTTCCACTTTGCTCCATCACTGACACCACCATAGGCATTCAGGTTAAAGAGAATCATAGAATCCTAGAATCAGAGAATCATCATAGAATCATAGGATCATAGAATCATAGAATGGTTTGGGTTGGAAGGGACCTTAAAGGTCATCAATCTAGTTCTAAACAAGTATGAGTGGGAGAACATCTGTGAGTATCAAATGTGCTTGCCACCAATGTAGCCAAAAACAGTCTTAGTTTCCATATGCATTAAGATTTTATAACAACACATCTCTAGCTCTTGGCTGAATTGCTAGGTATACCTATTAAAACCACTGCTGCAGCTAATCCATAAAGAAAAAAATAAAAATAAAAATAAAAAATAAAACAATATTAATAGATTTATAGGGTGGCTTCAGTTGGAAAGGACCTTAAAAATCATCTAGTTCTAACTCACCTACAGGTGACAGGGACACTTCCCACTAGACCAGATTGCTCAAAGCCCCTTCCAACCTGGCCTTGAACATTTCCAAGGAGAGGGCATCCATAGCTTCTATGGGCAATCTGTTCCACTATTTAACCTCCTTCATAGTAAAGAATTTCTTAGCCATATCTCATCTAAATTTACCCTCCGGTAGTTTAAAACCATTACCCCTTGTCCAATCACTACAGTTTCATATAAAGAGTCCATTGCCATCTTCCTTTTAGCCCCACCCACCCACCCCCCCTTTAAGTACTGGAAGGCCATGATAGTGTCTCCCTGGAGTCTTTCACTTTCCCAGCTGAACAACAAAAACTGTCAATCTGTCTTCATCAGGGAAGTGCTCTAGACCTCTGATCATTTTTTTGTGGCCCTCCACTTGACCCACTCTAACAAGTCTGTGTCTTTCTTATGCAGAGGGTCCCAGAGCTGTACACAGTACTCTAGGTGGGGTCTCAGAAGAGTGGAGTAGAGGGGGAGAATCACCTCCACTGACCTGCTGACTGCATTTGTTTTGATGCAGCCCAGGATATGTTTGGCTTTCTGGACTGCAACCACATGTTGATGGCTCATGTCAAGCTTTTTCTTCACTAAAATCCTTCTTTGCAGGGCTGTTTTCTATCCATTTATCATCCAGTCTTTACTGACATTTGGGATTTCTCCAAACTACTTGGAGGGCCTTACACTTGTCCAAGTTGAACTTCATGAAGTTCTCATGCGCTCAACTCTCAAGCTTGTCAAAGTCGCCCTGCATGGCATCTCTTCCTTCCAACATGTCAACAGTACCACTTGGTGGCACTGTTCATGTCACCAATGAAGGTATCAGTGTCAGTCCCAATATGGACCCCTAAAGGACATTACTTGTCACTGGATTTGAGTTCTTGACCACAATTCTTTAGATGTGGACATCTAGCCAATCCTTATCCACTGAACAGTCCATCCATCAAAACTATATATTTCCAATTTAGAGAAAAGAACATTGTGTGGACTGTATCAAAGTTTTTACGTAAGTCAATGTGATGTCAAGATGGCAGTAGTTGCTCATGCTTTGTCCACCAAATCTGTCACTCTCTAGTGGAAGGATACCAAGTTAGTCAGGCATGGTGTGTCATTTTTAAGCCATGTTTTTCTTTATGAATCATTCGTATGCCCAAAGAACATTCATATTACCCCTTCAAAATCTTTTGAGAAGCACTCCTGGGAAATGCAAGCAGTCACAGATCTGCCTTCCAGTCACCACTGTAAGTATTCATGGACTCCTGATAAACCTGATTGCTCTGAGAGTTTAGATTGGGATAGTCAATCTGCTCTTGTCCCAAAAGAACATGCTGAATATGAGTGGTTGCACAAGCAGTTGCAGTGAAATTTAGGCATTAGGAATGGCTTTGCCATCATTTACAGTTACTGCAGGAAATACTATGTGTTATTATTAAAACAGATGTTATACAAAGTGACTTGCTATACTAAATATGATGTAGTTACTGATACAGCTAAGCAAATGTGAGCTTTTATGAGTGTCCTGTTTTCAGTTGAGATAGTTTTCCTAAGAGTGATATGATGCTCTGTTTTGGATTTAGGAGAAAAATTATGTTGATAACACACCAGTGTTTTAGTGGTTGCAGAGCAGTGCTTACACAGAGACAAGGACTTTTCAGCTTCTCATGTTGTCCTGCCTGAGAGATACCTGGGGGTGCACAAGGAGCTGGGAGGGAACACTTCCAGGAGCTGACCCAGACTAACCAAAGGGATATCCTGTACCCTGTGGTGTCATGCTGAAAAATAAAATGGGGAGAGTTGGCCTGGGGTACAGTTGCTGCTCCAGGACTGGCTGGGCATTGGTCAGCATGTGGTGAGCAATTGCATTATGCATAATTTGTTTTGCACATTATTTATTATTAGGAACAATTATTATTACTATAATAAATAGTTATTGTTATTAATATTATTGTTATTGTATGTTCCTTTTATTCCCTATTAAATTCTTTATCTCAGTCCATGAGTTTTACCTTTTTATGATTCTCTCCCCCAAACCCACTGAGCAGAGAGTGAGCAAAGGGCAGTGTGGTGCTTTGCTGCCTGCCAGGTTAAACCACAGCAATGAGAGAAAATCATCAGGTTTCATTCAGCCTGTTCAATGTAAATATGTGACACTTATTACTGTAGTTATGTAAATTTCTCTCAGTCTATGATATTATTATTCTCACAGCACCACTGATAAGAATATGTGTTTACCTCCATTGAGATTGAGTGTGAGAAGATAGGGCAGAAAAAGGGGCACTTAAACATAAAAAGACATTACTGAAGGTCTTCGGATCTATCTAATCCCTGAATTATGCTTCATTTTGCTGGGTGACTTCTAGTAGTGCTCATCTACTGCAGCAGCAGATTATAGCATTGAATGTGCTTCCGAAAAGACCAGTTACAGATCCATCCATTCATCCATATCAGTACAGATCCATAGATGAATAACTGGTATTAAGTGAAGGTATGCTCCAAGTTGTGAATTTAGGTAAGTGGGATGTTGTTCACTTGTAGAAAGGGCCAGGAACATAATAGTTAACTTTCTAAGCCTGAACTGGGTAGAGGTCCAAATATCAGAATCCCAGCTAGGTGCATTCCTTGAGAATTCATTATGCCAACAATGAAGGAGCAGGATCATACACCAAAGCCCTCCCTCTCCTTTCTGACATAGTATTTATCTCCTGAAAGGAACTACCTTCAGTCTAATACCATTGGTCTCTCATGTCTTCATTTCTATCTGAAAACCAAATAAAAAATGAAGAGTATAACCCTAAAGCAAAACTGCAAATGAAAGAAAAGAGAGCATATCCCTGGAGTCCACTACAAACTGTGCTTTCATTAATGATTTCATTTTGAAATGAAATGATGAAATGATATGGGAAATATCTAAGGAAAATGTTTTAGACTCAGATGGATAAAAAGAGCTTTTTCACAAACAAAACAAATAAAATTATTAATCTCTTTTGTCTGAAAACAAAGAGAGCAGTCAGAGATGGCAACAACGCATTTCTACAAAAGCTGTCAAGCTTAAATTTCTTTATCAGACATTAGTATCAGAGTGGACTTCCAACATCTGTCAGTGGACAAGGCCACAAATCTACAGGTGTATCAGTTAGCAGGGTGGATCAAAGGTGATCAGACTAAGGAAAAGTCTTTTGTCTGAAGTGTTCAATCTGAACACAAAAGATTTTTCCAGACTGTTCCTTTTACTCAGTCAACAGAGTCATTTGAAATAAGCCTTTATTTTAAAGTTATGAAGTGTTCATTTAAAAATAAATAGAAGTGAGCTTCATCAAACTGTGGAAGCTGGTCATACATAATTTCCTTGAGGAATTAATATATTATATATAGCCAAAATGTATAGACAAAAGAAGATGAGAAAGAGGAGAAAAACTTTGATATCAAACTGATTCTCCTCAGCTCTCTTAGATAAGAAAGTAATAGATATATTTAATTCAGTATGACTATGTTTTCTGTATATTGCATTGTTCACTAGACTGGTTTAAAAAGCTTTCAATAAAAACTTCCAGTCAGAAAATACCTAACAGCTAAAACTAACACAACTCAAAGGGTCCATTAATTTCTTTAAACATTTGAATTGAATTTATTTTTAAACATCAACATATTTCAGTTAATGACATTTGAAATAAAAATAAGCCCTTTTCGTAGTTCAGATTGTATATATTTTATGTTATGTCACAGAATGTGAAAGGAGGTTTATATTAAAATGATAATATGGTCAATACCTAAATTAAATATTAAGAGATCATTTAAACAAATTACTTCAATCAGATTAAATTGAAGGAGAGGATTAGAAGCAGCGTTTTTTGGTTGGCCAATGTTTTTAAGATTATGAAAACATTTCTTGTCCCCAGATGTAAAAATATAAAAATTTCATAACCTTTCACAGAAGAGAAAATTAAGTTTATAGCCAGTATGATGTCATGGTAACTAATGCTTCTTTAAATTAACAACACTTGAATTATGTTTTCATCTATCAAGCTACTAGCTGTACAAGGTACCTTTATTTTTCTGAGTTTTATGAACATTGAGCAATAGACAACCTGTTCAAAAAGCTAACAGTTTGAATATAAAAGATGACCACCCAAATAAATTGATATATCAGTTTTCCATGATCATATGTATAGCTAAGAACAGAGTCCTAAATGCAGTCATTGTTAAAAAACAATGTCCCTTCTAAGGCCTTAGCAGTTAGATCATACACTCCAAATGACTTCACAATTGTTTGTGCCTAAGGAAGACAGTTACAGCAAGATTAATGACAGAATATATATATATTTTTCTTCAATTAATCACTGAGGGAATTTTTGCCACATGTCACTTTGTTGTTTTCTAGTTTTCTGATACCTCTTCAAGGTCAGCCAACATTAATGGTTGCTCTGCTTGTGAAGTCATGTCTTTGCAGAAACCTTCCATTGATATTATTGCTTGATCCTGCATGGGACACAGCAGATAAACCTTCTTCACACCTCCTACCAAAGACCAGAACCTCACAAGACAACTACTCTCATCAATAAAAACTGATATTATATAACAGCACAAATTTTCATCAAGAAGTCTTCCATTTGTTTGCATGCTGTGCTGTGCCACAGTTCTGTAGTGGCCCCATGAAGAAACTTCATAATGATTCTTCAATGTGTGGCTCCAAGTGAAGCATAACACTGGAGGCACAAGCTGGTATCATGCTGATGAAATCATAGTGTGACTTGTTCGCTACATTTGGCTACTTGTATTATAACAGTCCACTCTTAAAGTGATTGTTAAGAAAACTGGTTGGAGATAGTTAAGTGGAATATATTTTGAGGAAATATCCTCCTTTAAGATGTTTTAATGGGCTGTTATCAAGGTGAACTTTTTATTTATTTATTTTTGTTTTGTTTTGTTTTATACATATATACTTAAAATAGAAACTGAAATTCCCATTTTAAAAAATTCCCATTTTAAATACACCAGACAATAGGTCATATGTTTTTTTGTTTGTTTGTTTTTTGTTGTTGTTGTTGTTGTTTTTCCTTTAACACGCATGAACAACTTCAGAATTTCAGACATTTGATTTGATTTCATTTGGTTTGTATTCTTTACACATAAATCATGTGCTTCCCATCAAAAAAATAATTCCATTCCCGCTCCTGCAGACATAAGTGTGCCTTTCAACATACTTGTGGTTGCTCTAGTTGTTCAAGAGATTTGGTATTACGCCTTTATTTTTATACGTGACAAAAGTTCAGAAGGCTCATATATTCACAACAGTTAAATGTGGAAAATATCTAGTAGATACTAGATATTGTATCTAGTAGTAGACAGGTGTTGGTGTTCTGTGATGATTGATTTTAGGTATAACAGTCAAGGAGTCTTCTAACATCTCCATTTGAGAAACACTTCTACCCTTTCCTTGACTTGAAGGAAGATCATCTTGATAATCAGCCAACACATTGCCTTTCATAAATAACTTCAATTACTCCCACACACATTTTCAGAATTATACCTACTTAGATTTTTTTAGGTATTTCTGGCAAAGTTCATCCAGTTGATGCCAATAAAAGCTAGTAAAAAATGAACATCTATATCCTCATATTGCTTCCAAGATATCTACTGAGAATTTTAACTTGACTTGGCTTCTTTTCTGTGGCTCAGATACAGCATAGAATATTACTTTGTGTTTTGCTCTTCTCTGTCTATAAAAATAATAGTAGCACTTCTGTTTAAACAAATATGTTCTGAGATAGGTAAGGTTATTACAAGCTAAATTAATGGTATAATGCATTTCTTTAATTTTACTTGAGCCTCCTCTTCTTTTAGTTTCTGATTTTTTGCTGTGTGCTTCCTGAAGCAGTTTTATATCCAAAATATCTCATAAAGGCTGTTTCTTATCCATGTTCACAGAAACTCTCTTATAAGCAAAAATAAATAAATAGAAATAAAATATCAATATGCATGTTCAAGTAATGATTAGAAGCAAAACAAACAAACAAACAAACAAAAAACCTTCCCATACTCCAAGTGAATGTGTGAAAACCCAACAATCCCTGGGCAGGAGAAAATGTAGTTATTCCATTTGGCTGTAGGGATGTTTTTAATCTTACATCAGTAACTTTTAGTGTTATAAAGCACGTTAGTGTACTTTGTTTATTATTTTTAGTTTAAAAACCTTGCTGTTTTGCTGTGTAATGCAGATATGGTTTCTGATCGGGTAGTTTAACTGGCTCAATTGCTGGGCAGGAGGAGCAGCAAAAGCAACATGCAGTTCTCCTGACCCTTTTCTATCAGATTGAAGTATTATTATGTACTCTACTATATTAAGCCTCATCTGGAAAAAAAGCACAATCTGTTCTTTTTAAGCTTCTTAATAGTTTTTCAAATTGATTCATTGGAAGTGGAACTAACAGATTGCTATAGTTAAACTGTAGGTAGCTAGCTGTGCATATGCTTCAGTTTGGAACAAAGTTCCAACTCTGAAGCAGGGATAAGCATTACAGATGATGATGTAATCAATATGGATTTCTGTTTGCTTACTTTTTTTTTTTTTTTTTTTTTTTTTACACAGAAAAATGGGAGCAGATTTTGAACTGGGATTAGGGTTAGACATTCAGGTAGGCAACATGCAGGATTCAGACTGGTAATTTAAAAGAACCCAGCTGGCCACTGTTGCATAAGTACAGAACATATTTCAACAGTCAGCAGCTCTGCTTATGCCACCAACAGACAAGCTTGCAAGAGGAGGTGAACATCCAGTAAATAAAACATGCTACCTCTTCTAGCAGAACAAGTCACAATATGGAGATGCAACTTCCCAAACACTGAAATGGAGATGGAACTTGGTGGGGCAGGAGGAACTGAGGATAAATTGACCATACTTCAGTTCCAGCTTGTGTTGTTGTGGAATTTCTTTTGCTGAATTGAGACTAGCCCAGTAGAAGTAAATCACTCCCTACCTTCTCTCTAATTTTTCCTTAGGAATTTTCATTAGATTTAGAAGTAGAAACAAAAGAGCCTCATGGCTAGACTTCCAGACGTAAGCAGCTTTTTTCACAAAAGACTCATAGAAGATGTTACACTGGTTCCAACACACGGCTTCTGAATTTATTTTCACTTGGAAGTGAAACTATAATATTCTTCTTCTCAGAGTACAAATCCTTGCCTTGACCAGTCATATGAGCAAGCCCAAAAGTCCCTATATCTTTCTCTTTGAGTCATAGAAATGTCTGAAGACTGTGAACTGCCCTGTCAATGGAAACTTGTTCTTCCTGGGCCAGTTTTGGCAATGTGACAATTTTCTAGTATGGAAATGTCACAGTTAATGAATAAAATGTCTATGAGAAACACAATTCCATACAGAAAACGTGAAGATGTACTCATGCTGTGAACCTCAAATCTCATCTTCAAAGAAATGAGATAATGCAACTTCCCCAGATTCCCAGTTCCTGTGCTACGTGTATGCCTTCATGCACATACATGTTTTCCACAAAAATATTGCTCAGAGGAAATCCATCCTACTGTGTGTTGCAAAGAAATTTAACAGAAAAAGAGGAAATTTTCCATCAAGGATTGTTCATTATCCCCACAGTATAGCTCAAATTAAATATACATACCTCATCACACCTCTTGCACAACAGGGGAATTCACTATGAATAATTAATTAAGTAGAGTTTAATCAGTAATGATCATGACAAGGTCTCCACAGGTATATTTGTACGAGCATCTTGAAGCAAAGCTGCTTTCTGTTTCCATCAACTCTCCCCTGAGCTCATGTTATGCAGACGTAGTTTTCCCAGTTGGAGAACCTTGTCACATTCAGATTTAGAGTGCCAGGATATTTTTTTTTCCAAATGTTAAGGATGTAACACTTTGTTAAGTGGCCTTGGTATTTTACTATATTTCCTCTCATTTTTGGTGAGGCATTGTTTTCTGCAGTTTCACAAAACCATCTTGTCTTGATACATGATGAGACAACAGCATTTGTGCTGGAGCAACCTTTACTTGATTGGAAAAGAGTTAAAGCACTTCATGTTCATTGAGAGACCTACTACTTTTTCAGGACTGTAATTAAGTCTGTTCTCAGCTTTATAGTAAGCTTCAGCTTCATAACAAGCCTCAGGGTAAGACTTTTGTGTGTTTATAACACTCTCAAACAAATAATTCAGTGTCTGGAACACTGAAGAGATCTAGTTCTGTAAGTCAATTAGACTTAACCAGGAATTTTCCATTGACGGTTTCTTGACAGAAAATGAAATCTTCAGAATTTCAATTTCTTTGAGATATACTGTAGATTTTTTTTTTCTCTCAAACTTCCAAGTTCTATGGTAAAACTTGATATGACTTTGATATGACTTTTTATTTCTTTTTTTTTTTTATTTTTATTTTTTTTTATTATTTTTTTTTTTGATCCAGACTGACAAAAAAAGACTGACTTACTGCCTAATGTTACTTTAGATGGCCTCAGGGCCTGTTGGAAGTTTTATGTGACTAACCCCCATTTTTCCTTCTGACTGACTTCTGGGGCTATAATAACTCTTTCATTAGGCACCTTGTTTTTAACCTGTAGCTGAACTCCTTCAGCATCTCATGGCAATCACTTGATGATGATCTATCACAGGAAATGTTTACCCTATGAGTATGACACACGGGAAGCACAGCAACTACCAGGAAGCACTGCTACAACTAAGTTAAAAACTTCTATGACATTTTGCTCAGGCACAATTTGCATAATAACGGATTCTTCATCAGACCTAGATATAGCAGGGAGAAAAATAAAAGTTGGTGCACATTAAATAAGGAGACCGGCATTCAAGTTGCCATTCTGGTTGGGGGTACCATTTGGAAATTTCAAATTCTCAGTGATTCATTTCTGATACAAATTTAAGGTAGTGATACTTCCTTTCTTATACCCTGTCTCTTTTGGCTATTCAGATGCTAAGATATTTAAACTGGAGACTGTGTCTTTAATGTTCAGGTACAGTCTGGAAGCTAATGCAGCCTGTAAACTCTGGTAGTAGAGAAATAGGAGTGATTTCCTAGGCAAGCAGGCTGAATGTTTGGTGGCTCTAATGTCCAAAACCACAAAAACAAATGAGGGCAGACACAGCCCAAATCTTGTAGTCTGATTGTAAGTGCTTCACATATCTTTTCACTATCAGTACTTTTATATACTCATAACACGGCTGGCAAAAAAATCTTTTTGTCGTTACAGATTTTAATATTTGCAAACCAACAGAAGTGGGTGAAGGATCAACAGTTCCTTGCAAATCTGTTACTTTAACACACTCAGTCTTATTCATTTATTGTCTGAGTTTCTGTGGAATATTACTTGGAAGTTAAGGCAATATTTTGGAGAAGAGAGAGTTCCTTCCCCCAGATCCTTCTGATTTAAATTAGACAAGAAACAGATTTAGAAACGTAGATGGAGGAACACAAGGAACCAGAAAGACAGTCCTAGTTAGTATAATTGTCAGTGGGAACACTACACCCACTGTTTAAGCACTGTGACTATTCTACAATTTCAAATGAAGAAATTTTCTGTGGTGAGATAGACATATCTATCTCCTGGTATTTATTACCAGCTTATCCTACAGGAGAACAGCTTAAAAGAAAATATGAAGAATTTTATGTTGGTTTTGTTTACAGCTAACAATAATTAAAAAAAAATTACATTTAGTTCATCTGTAATCCTGTGATCTCTGTAACGTTAGTCTTCAATTTTGTATCTCATTCTCCTGAGTCATCAGAAAAACCTTCTTCACAGGATAGCTATTACTTTTCAGTGTAATTTAAATGTTGCTGTTCAGATTGCACTATGAAAATTCATGTTGCTATTAACAATTTTTTTGTTTTTGTTTATAGTCAAAATATTACACCAAAGAATATATCCTAAAGATTTATTTTCATTTTTTTGTGTGTGTGTTTTTTTGTTTGTTTTTGTTTTCAAGTAAACCTCAGAGCAACTGACCACATTCAGTCAATTTAAGAGAATCAGAAGGCAACATGCAATTTATACAGATTTTACTGTAGACATTTTGCAACAGATTCCCACAGGTATTGAGGTACTTAACAGACTTTGGTTTCAACATAGAATCAGGCTGCTAAGCAGAAGTGAGGTTTCTAGGAAACTTTGTTGATCTTGACTTGAAAAATGGATGAATAAATTAAAGTGTTCATGTTATTTTTTATTTATTTATTTTTTTAAGAAGGCTACACTGATCTCTGTGCAGATATGTTATGTACTTTTAAAAATATTTGCTGTTTCCAAAGAAAAAAAAAAAAAAAAAAAAAAAAAGGTTCTAAAAGGTTCTGCAGATTTTAATATGTGCATACGTGTCTCTATTTGCATTTAGGAAACTATGGTGAAAGTGGAATGGAAGCTTTCAAAGATATGGCAGCCAAGGAAGGGATCTGCATTGCACATTCCTACAAGATCTATAGCAATGCTGGAGAACAGAGCTTTGACAAGTTGCTGCGAAAGCTCCGGAGCCACCTGCCCAAGGCAAGAGTGGTTGCCTGCTTCTGCGAAGGCATGACTGTGAGAGGACTCTTAATGGCTATGAGGCGCCTGGGACTCGCTGGAGAATTTTTGCTGCTGGGCAGGTGAGTAATGCTAGGCAATTATAGCCAGTCTTTTCAGAGCAGGGCAAAATAAAAGACAGTCCAGTCAAGCATATGTAAAGCCCACACTCATGGTCTCTCCTAGTGATGTGTATATCTAAAAGATAGAAAGTAATGTCAGCCATGTCATAGTGGTACATATTGTACAAAGACATGTATAATTGTCATGACTTGTCATGCAAACACAATATTGGCCAGAGCTATTAACAGCATTGTGTGAGGGAAAGCTGACACACAAACATTTGATTTGTATCATCCATTGCATTCACAGAAGTTTAAAATGCATAATATACAGCCTGAAGCTAAGCCTTGTTCATGTAACATCATGTTAAGAATTGCTGATGTGTCTTCTGGGTAGATGTGAAATAGATCTCTCAAAAGTGAAGGTTGTTAACCACCACCTCTTCTTTTTCTTCATCTGATGTACTTATCTGTTCCTAGTGTGCTAAAGGCAAAAAATAGGTAATCCTTTCCCTTACATGGGGCTCAATGATAGCAGCTTTTCTTTCCCTAACCACCAACAGGGAAAGGAATGCTCTCTCAGATATGTTCGCCCAACAGAAAAGGTCCCTGGGTTAGTAGGCAGAAAAGTAGAAGACATAAATGTAACCTTCTGGGACCTTTTTATTCACCACATATTCTGAATCAACTGGTGGACCTTAGATAAAATAAAAAAAATGGTGTCTTGACCACAAAATGGAGCATTCCAGGAGTCAGATAATGTGGCCTGCTGCCTTTCTGGTGCATTGTTAGAAAGATAACCTGTCATCGTCCCAAGAATGAACAGTAGAGGAACAGGAATAAAACAGTGACAGTGAAAACAGCTGTCTTGGAAACACTCAGGGCAACATGTAAGGAGTGTAGCTCTGCCCAACTGCCTTGAAAGCTGGTCTGCTAAGATTGTCCAACAGGTAGGACAGCAGCCTATATTCACAGACTACCTGTTGCACACAGCTATCCTTCTCTACTATGCAAAGGGGAAAGCAACAACAGGGACTTCTACCTCTACCCTTCATTTTTAACCTATTTATTTATTTATTTATTTATTGGTAATTTGAGATGCATTACTTACATATTTCTGTCTTATGGTTGCTGTGGTTGCCCTTCCTTTCAAACACATTTTTTTCTGTAGTCTCTTCTATGGGTCATCTTAATTCTTTTCTGACTTCCAAAAGGACTACTATCCTTAGGATGATTCACCTAAACTTATTTATATGTCTACAGTTTAGACATTTGCATGTGAACTAGTCACCACTGTAGTTACTGCAAATAACTAAATAAATAAAATAAAAAAATAAGACCCTCTTAGGTCCATTACTTTTATTGTAGACATTTAAAGTAGCTCAGAGGAACCAAGTTCCAGAAAAGGGCTTGTACAGAGTGTCTTGAAGACTGACTTAGGTGGAAACCCTACTTGCTAGTTGCTTAGAGTAAAGTGTAGCAAAAACCACCTGCATTATCTTCATCTGGAACTGGTGCCATATGACCTTTTTGTCTTCTTTTATCCTACACAGAAGTTGTCACTTCATTACCACACCAAACAAATAAAGTATGTAAGCATTGCTTTCAAAAGCTATGGTGGCCCTTAGCTCCTGCAGATGCCAAAATACACTTAATTTTGTATAGGTGTTTCTTATTTACAACAGTGCTAAAATTAGCTTTCAGAGATCCTTTTATGTGTAAGGACTTCAGAATTGACAATTGCAAAGTCTTAACTCTTCAATAAAATAAAGTCTAGAGAGAACTGGCTTTTCATTTCCTCAGTTTAAAATATCTGCTTCTAGCTGCAGTGGGGACTGTCATGACTAACTATAAGGAAATTGTTATTCAGTATATGACTTGTATGTGACTATAAAAAGCTTGCAAGAAAGCTTCTTGAGATAGATGGGATGTAAGACAATAATATGGTTGTTGTCCATTGATGTACTGAGTTCCTGTAGGGAGTTAAAGCTCCATTTTCCAGAATCCCAATGTGCTGAAGACTATTTTGATTTCATCTGTTGTGCTCTTTTGGTTATGAACATGTAACTGTTGGTCCAGAGCTAGGCTCATTTGTTGTCTCTGTGGAGAAAATCTTAAGGCAATACCTTAGGATGGATGTGACACCAGAATGAATCCAGAATTTACAACCAGAATAGCAGAAGTTTGAAATGAACAGATATGTCAGACCATTCAAAGGGGAAAATCCTATATCTGAAATCAAAGAAAGTTCATGCAACTAATGTCTCATGTGAAGCTACACTGGAAAATGGACTGGGATAGGATTTGCACTTTCATTTGCTCTGATCTTGGGTTTGGTCTGGGCTACCAAATTAAACTGAGAAGGTTATAAATAGATGCTCCAACTAGAAGAGAGTGTTCCTGTGGCTGAAATGCAATGGGTTCACAAGGAAAGCTTCATCTACTAATGGATACTCGTTACTCTACCTATATAAATGCATGTTGCTTCTCCCTTCTGTGGAGAGTTATTTGATTTAATTCTTAAGTGCACAAAAAAGAATTAAATTCCCAAAGCCACATAGTGGTTGTGTGGGAAATCATAAGATATAGAATTTTCTACTTCCTCTTACATCTTTTTTTTTTTTTGTAAAATACTTGATTTGGGCTTGCTCTCATCTTTTTTATGCTCAGAAAAAAACAAAAAAACAGAGTGGTCAAGAAACACACATATCAAATAAATCACACTGTAGAACCCCAAGGGGAATAGAGGGAGGCCAAAAGACATCCTTCAATAAACACTCCGCTCTTGATGTACTACACAGCTGTAGAAATTGCACTGCCTGCCTGTGACAGAAATGAAAGATGGCAGGTCGTTATTGATTGTAGTGTTCAAGAGATTTTGATCACTGGAAAATGTTTTAAAAGCTCAGCAAATAGTTACCTCATGCACCTTGAGAAACTGAACTTAACCTCAGATAAAAAGGTGAACATGATGACTTTCAGGTGTGGGAAAAAGTGCTATTTTAACCTAACCATTATGCAGCTTAATAAGATACAGACACCAGGCTGCATCTCTTTGTGCTTATTGCTTTGGCCATCCACAATTCTTATACCAAGAGATATACTTACAGATAAAATTCACTAGAGAAGAAATAATACACTCATGTAGCAGAATAACTTTGGAACATATTTCAGAAATGATTATGGAGTATTAATAGTGTAGGTAAAAATGATTTGGTTGTATGTGATTTTCATTTGTTCTTCATTTTGTGTAATAGTTGGCCTTGGTAGCTGAAGTTTTATTTCAGGTTGTAGGTACACCTTAATCCTACTCCTCTTAACTATTAGTTTCCGACATTTGAAGAAAATCTCTGTGATAACTCTCTCCAGTAATAATTTTATCTAATGCTTTTAATCTACAGTTATTCCAACACATCTCTCATGTCTTTACTTTTATAACTAACAGTTATAGTGCCAATTCACACAAGTTTTTACAACATAATAGAAACTACTAGCCACAACTGAAATTATGCTTATTGCCTATATCTGTGTTAAATAAAATGGAGTCAGAGAACAGGCTGCCATTCTGGATGTTAATTAATTATGTTTATTTATTCTTGCTGGCATTATTTTAGCCTGTAGCAATTAACATTTTTGGAGGAGTCTCAGGTATGGTGTCGGTGATGGCAATGTCAGGGATGGTTACCAGCAGGCAGTTGTGACACACACACTGTGTTCTGGTCTATAACAGTTTTAAGATACATGGATGTAGGGTTTGCATGCCTTTTACTTCCAGACAAGAGAGCTGTCCCCAGTTTGTTTTATTTTATAGGATAAAAGTAGCTATTGAACAAACCTAAAGAACAAGAGAGTAAGTTTTGCAAAGCATTTGTGGTTCCAGATGGATTATAATATGACTTTTCCTGCCTTAAAGGAGAGGAGAATGGAAAGGAGAAGGGAAAGTAGAGGCATACATAAAAGGGCTTGCTCAACATCTCCAACTTCCAAATGGAATTTCAAACGTTGTATTGGTCTAGAAGGAATTACTGAGTCTTCCATATGTTTCATGTTCCAGTATATGTATAATCTCAGTTTTACTCTGTTATTAACTACCATTTTTATGAGTAAAAAAGAGGTTAATTAATATGTTCTGGACTTTGTTCTGTATAAAGTGAAAAAATTAAACACACACTGTAAAAAACATAAAATCTAGTGGAGGTGGAAATAAATATTTCCTTAGACTCTAGTACTGCCATCCAGCTGAAGGTGGGTAAGGGGAAGACATCAATTCTAAGAGTCACAAGCAATGATCACAAGCAATTCAAGTGAGGGTCAAGAGGGTTGAAGAAGGTCCACTGGCTCAGGAAAGGCTTGGTGATAATTATTATAGCTACAGAAAGGATGAATCAAGTATTAAGAAACTGTACTAGGAATCAGTGTCTGTTCTTCTCAGAACAGCACATGTATGCTTTAACCTTTGCAAATCAACTCTTGAAGCTCATCTCTCTGCTAATAAAAGATACCTGTTTAGCTCTGTAGAGGTGGATTGGAAGAAATTGTTATTGATTCTGAGGCTCACAGATCTTGCAGCAAAAAGAGCTAAGTATAAGGTTAGTAGTAGAGATGAGGGTAAGGAGGGAGAACAAAATGTGGAGGACCTTTAGTTCCAGGAAGTCCAAAACGTCATTTGACTGATAGGAAACTCAGCAATATATGAAGAAAACTTGGTTAGGAACCAAAAAGGGATACTACTGCTGAAGGAAAATTAAAGCAAGATAGATGATCTGAAGGAAATGAGCTCTTCAATAATTTAAAGACAGATCTTTCGTGAGAATTGCAAAAGTGTCTCTTGGATGAAGATCTCACTGCAGAGGATATAATAATTTGCTTTCAGAAAGTGCTCTGGGTGGTGTGGGTGAATGCTGTAGTTAACATGACTTTTTCTGTGTTTGCACAAATCCAAACTTGAGAAATTGAGTAGTTATTGTAAAATAAATGAAGAAATGAAATTTTGCAGGCCTGAAATATTCTCTAAATTCATTTTTGGTTATTTCTGCTGCTTCAGGGAAAAAATAAATCTGCCAAAGTTCTTCTGTCTGAAATAATTCTAACAGCGTAGTCCTTGACAGAAAATAACCCAACATCTTCCAGGAATCTGTTCTTTTTTTTTTTTTTTTTTTTTTTAAAAAAAAAAAAAAAAAAAAAAAAAAGTCCATGGTGGATGGGAGCCTGCTACAACCTCACCTGAATACTGTTGCACCTGATTCAGCTCTCTGCTGCCTGTTCATTTATCTCATTGTGTTCTCTCATTCAGGTACTGCAGAAAAGCAGCTATCACATTATACCTAGTAACCATATGTACTGTAATTAGCAGAATTAAGTCAGAATCTTCATTACCACCCAAAGTGAAATAAAGGTTTGCTTTTCTAGAGCTGGGAACAAAAAGAAAAAGAAAAAAAAAAAAAAAAAAAAGTGAAAAGTTGTCTTACTGGCTTTATTCAAACTGTGTCCTTACTCAGTGACAATGCAGACTAGAGGTTAAAGAATGACTTAGCTTTGAAAGAAAGCTTTGTGGTTTTCCTCTACCTGGCAGCCCTGTAGCTCATGGGCCCTCCAGGTGTGTCCTGCAGCACATGGAAGAAGTACAGTGGCTGTCCAAGGATGTTTGTGTAATAACTGAAAGGAGGATCATTTCCTTTCTATGTTATGAGTCACAAAAGATGAAAGTAAGAACTCCACAAGTCAAGGCTTGAGGATTGAATGGAGACAATATATATATGATCAATAAGTGTAGCTGTATGAGGTCAGACCAAAGGTCCACCAAACCTATCTATTGTTTCTGGAAGTGGTGAATGGGAAATGACTGGGTAAAAGTGACAACAATCTAGGATGAATCAAAGTTTCTCAAGTGTAATTTTAAATCTTTGACTAATCTGCAGTTTAGGAATCTTCTAAATCAAAAGTGGTGTCTTGGTAAGGAAAGCCCTTGTGCAACGCATTGCTGTGAGTAAAATGGAAGTTCAGACAGGGTCATGAATATGGAGTTAAGACCTCGGTGATAAAAGTTTTAGCCCTAGCACTGTCACTATCCTTATTATTGGTTTTGCATGTATCATTGTATTTCTACGTTCTTGGATTTACAGAATCACAGAATCACAGAATTTCTAGGTTGGAAGAGACCTCAAGATCATCGAGTCCAACCTCTGACCTAACACTAACAGTCCCCACTAAACCATATCCCTAAGCTCTACATCTAAACGTCTTTTAAAGACCTCCAGGGATGGTGACTCCACCACTTCCCTGGGCAGCGCGTTCCAATGTCTAACAACCCTTTCGGTAAAGAAGTTCTTCCTAAGATCCAACCTAAAATTCCCCTGGCGCAACTTAAGCCCATTCCCCCTCGTCCTGTCACCAGGCACGTGGGAGAACAGACCAACCCCCACCTCGCTACAGCCTCCTTTCAGGTACCTGTAGAGAGCGATAAGGTCACCCCTGAGCCTCCTTTTCTCCAGGCTGAACAATCCCAGCTCCCTCAGCCTCTCCTCGTAGGGCTTGTTCTCCAGGCCCCTCACCAGCTTCGTCGCTCTTCTCTGAACTCGCTCAAGCACCTCGATGTCCTTCTTGTAGCGAGGGGCCCAAAACTGAACACAGTATTCGAGGTGCGGCCTCACCAGAGCTGAGTACAGGGGGACGATCACCTCCCTAGCCCTGCTGGTCACACTGTTTCTTACACAGGCCAGGATGCTGTTGGCCTTCATGGCCACCTGAGCACACTGCTGTGCTCAGGTGGCCACACTACTATTTCCACAGTAACTTTGTCTTTTATGGCTTATTTCAACTTTGAGCAGCTGAGGGTGAAGCCTCTCTTTTACTATGCATCTGTGTTGCCCTTCACACCCTTCACACTACAAGGCCCTAAGTTCTTTTGATTATTCACACGTGCCATAAAGTGTCACTACTTCAGTGAGCTCAGTAGGTACTCTTGCTCAACAGGAAATAAAGAATTGGTTGGCAGTGGTAGTGAATATGTTCTTCTTAGGACATGACAAGTCAAATATTGCATTGCAAGAGTGTGTCCAAGTAAATTATTTATTTCCGGAAGGATATGATATGATATTTCTTACCTGAGACTGGTGTTTAAAAGCAAGAGAAGATAGTTTTTGCAGCTGTACACTTGTGTGGAGTTGTGGAATGGGACTGAAGGAAATGGCACTGACTGGGACCTCACGATGTCATTCCACTTCTGCAGTGCAGGACTATTCTACGTTATTCATGCTTGTTCCATCTTTAGATAGATCTAATTACAATCTTTCAAAGACGAAAATCCCACAGATTCCTCAGGCATCTGTTCCCCATGCTTAGCTGCTCTTTGCACTGTTCCTAATCTCTAATTTAAACTGTTTCACATTTTGGTATAACATGAGACTTCTATTGTTTCAAAGGAAATGAGACAAGGGGAAACAGAGAAGAAGAGGCAAAGAATTCTGAAGCAGTATAAAAGGTTTATTCTTATTGCTAGAGGTGACATCCTCAGGCTGAAAAAAAATATATAAAAATAAAAAGAAAGAAAATATGATGATGTGATCTCAGATAACTCTACGTTGCCAACAAACCTATTCTTGTGTGAAAGCTAGTCACTGACTTTGTTGGAAAATTGTGTCCATTTGTGGGTGCACCTCCATGCTCTCACAGGTAGTGTATGCTTCTGATTTTATCCATGACTTAAGGCCCTGCTGTAGCCAACAGCATATTAAAACTCAGACTGAGAGAAGTCTAAGGGTGGTTCATTTAAGACTGTTCTCTTCAAATATGTCTCCTAGAAATGATGGGCAATGCTCACTGCGAGTTTTCTGAGGTGAGTAAGTGAGTCCATTTTGAAATGAAAAAGACTCCTTCAAGTCTAAAATAAGAAATTAAACCTAATCTTGAAACAATGGAAACATTTTCTGTTTAAGCTTGAGAAACAATGAGATGCTTTCTTCTCAAAAATAGAAAATCAAGAGATGAAAAGAAATTCATAACTTAAATTCCAGTGTGGATATTTCAGCATTTGGTATAGGTTATCTGATAATAACTAATTATTTAAAACATTAAATGTAATGCTGAAAATGTGTTCCAGTATATATTCCTGGAAAGATTTAGAGATGTTCAGAACATGATGAAATCTATTATTGTCCTTGAGATTTTCTGATCTTTACAACAGCTATAGATTTTCTGATAATGAAGTTAAGTGAGCCTAAAATGCTCTCCATTAAATGTATGGTGCATATTTGTTTTTTTTTAAAAAAAAAAAAAAAAAAAAAAAAAAGTTTCTGCTCCTCTAAAATTACCATTGTGACAAATAGAAGTTTGCTGAGAGGTATTGATTAGGTTTTAAAATTGATTTCCTTTATATTACTTTTCTCTATTTTCAGTAGGTATGTTATATTTTAAGCTTTCTTTCATTCTTTCATTCTTTTTTTTTTTTTTTCTGATGTAGCTACATGAACCCAGAATCTGCACCCAAAAACAGTTATTCATTGCACACACACAAATCATGTGCACATGCCTGGACACAGAGAAGGTGTTTATGAGAGGGGAAGACACAGTGGTTGGTGGCTCCATAGTATCACATCCTGATGAAATGCATCTCTTCCAAATCACATCCCAGGAACATTCTGTTCTCCCAGCAAATCCATCACCCATTCTGTTCAAGCCTTTGTTTCTGTGTCCCCCAGAAATTCTTTCTGTAGGTAAACAGGAGAAAAACATAGCAGATAAAGGAATAGAAGTACTGGGTTGACAGAAGCATATTCATTTAATTGTTTCAACTTCACATTTATTGTTACATATGTTCTGTTTTTTGGTTAGAAGAGTAAAGCAGGAATCTTAAAGGCAGAGAGAGGGTTTCTCTACATTTGAGATGATTTAAGATTACTTAGAACACCCCAAAGACCTGAACATTAAGACGTTATTCATGCAACAGAGATTTATACAGAGGAATCTATCTTGTTAACACTGCTGAATGGTTATGGACGAATCTTACTAGAAGTAATGAAAACTTCTGATTTGTAAACTTGTGGTGTAATCCATTTTCCTGTCACTCTATTAAAATGACAAAGTACCACACACAGCAATGAATTTCCCCCTCACTATGGCTGAAATGATAGTTCTTAGTAAAACCATTGTGTCTCCAGAGGTTAAGGCTGAAGGCAGCTGATAACGTGGATGAAATACCAAAGCTCCCTAAACCTAATTCTGGTAGAATTCAGTTCACTACAGCCTTGAAAAGACATTGTAAATCTTGGCAAGAAGATACTGCTTTCAGGAAGAGCAGATAAAATAGCCATGTACCATTTCGAGGAATAAGATCCAAGCTGAACTATATTGATCTTTTTCTTATTAATTACAAACAATGTAATAACAGAATGGATTTACTGAACAGTATTTTAACTAGGAAGGCAAAGATAATAAAATAAAATCTATACTTACTGAGGGGACGTATCCTTCAACCTTTATTCATGTTCAGTTGTACCAATGAATGAAGTGGAGACTAACTGAATCATTATGAAAAAGTCATCTCTATCTTGGAAAATGCAGTTATAAAACAAAGTGATTTAATACATCTTAACTAGTACACTGTTAAACATTCATTATCTATAATTGTTGACATGCACAAATCAATCAATCTCCAATGTCGACACTTTTTAAACATGATTGGCTTAGATGATTCTTAATGTAGTTCTACCAGTGGAAACCAAAATTAAAACTATTTCTTCTATTCTAGCAGCTAAAACAAAGCTAAATAACTTTCTTTTAAAATCATATTCCAGACTCTGCATGTGTTCAAATATTTCTGGATTTGGCTAAATCAATTTGCTTTTCATAGCCAAACAAGTGCTTCATTAAAATTTTTCTGGGTAACAAAAAGTGCATGGCTAGCCACCCAAAGCCTGATTTTAACTGAGCATTTCTAAGCTAATGAAAATTATATTTTAATATATTCTTTTATCATCAATATCTAGAGGAGGATGACGGCCATAAACCACAAGGCTTAATGTTAGCTGTGCAGATAATAGAAGTTTTTGTTGGGGAATAACTAGAAGAAATATACTAAAAAGGTTGTTTAATGTCTTGCTCTGGCCACAGATATTTATATAAGCATCTAGAAATTCTTGTATAGAAGTGAATGCCCAGAAACAAAAAGGCTAACTGCAGGAAGTTCATCTGTTTTTGTAAGTAGCTAATTACTTGAAATACCAAGTAGATGGATATTACTGAATACACCGTGGCTTTTTTTATTTTATTTTATTTTTTTTCCAAAATAAAATTAAAAAAAAAAAAAAAATCTAAGACAGAGCTGCTTCTGAAGCTGTTATCTCTTAGCTGAAAATTTTAGGAAGACTTATCTTTTTGTTTGTTTGTTTTTGTTTATTTCTTTATTCTATAAGATATATAACTGATAATATGTAGCAATAATAAGAAAATAGCTTAATTACTTATGCAGCATTTGGTCTGTCAGGAATCTAATTACTTCTTGTTCCTCCATAAGTCTTTGTCATGGGGGATCTCCTAGTACAAGGTCTTTGGTAAAGGTAATTAGTGTTTTCTAATAATCTCCCCGTTATTCCACAGTACATTTAACTTAATATGCCAGTTTCTGCTACTGGCAGCCAGAAGCTCCATGGCAGTTTTCTGTTTCATTCTGGTTGTGCTCTTGTAGCCAGAAGACTAAATGATTCATACTCCATAAAACATTAACTCCTCTTTCCCAAATGAAAACAATAGGGCTAAAGAAGCACCCTGGGAACAACAGCAATAACAAACAGCAGCAGATAGCACAGATCCTCTGTTATGTTCAGCTACAATAATTCAGTTGGGAAGTGCAGAAAGTTGTACCTATGGGAATGCAGTCAAGGTGTTTCTGACTCACCAGTGAAAACACCACTTTTCTGTGCTCTCTTCTGAAGTTCTTGGGAATCATCTCAGGATCAGGAAAATGATCCCAGGCTAGGCAACTGTTTCTTTTTTCTAAGGCTTTCTTATAACAGGCTATATTAAACATTAATTAACATGAATTTTCTCAAAGAGCAAAACATTCTGAGCTCAGGATGTTTCCCAGAGAAAGCTGTCTCTTTCTGAGATGGGAATTTTCTGACCCTTGAGTCATGTATATCAATGAAAAGGACCTATCTCTGTAATGGTTTTACATCATAATTTCATGCTAATTTAAACAACTTTATATCTGAACATTTTATAGCACTGATTGAGAGGAGTAATATTGATTTCACATATGGTCAGAGCTGAACTGGCCTGAGCTCACTTAAATCGATGGAAAGACACAGACATATACACAGGGTGAATCTGATCTTAGGTAAGGTGAATTGTTTTCTTCTGTTGCCAGCAAAGGGGGGTTGGGGTGAATACTTCCTGACATATATTACATGCTGAGAAATAGGGAAGACAACCCTTTACTAGCATTCCCCTTGATCCTGCTACTCTATTGAAAGGCACATGGGCTTCCTGGGAAAACAGAGGTGCTATTGGTCTTCAGGTTGGTGGACAGATGTGAAGTACTTCCTCAGATGTGATTGTGAGGCCACTCTCTATAATCTTTGTCCATTCGTGGCAACTAGAAGTGTATGTCACTTGTATCTTCAAAAAGTGTAAGAAGGAAGACCCAGAGAACTACAGAACAGTCAGCCTCACTTCAGTCTCTGGGAAGGTGATGAAACAGCTAATCCTAGATCCTGGAAACCATTTCCAGACACATGAAACAGAATAAAATTATCAGAAGTCAGCATAGATTCACCAAGCAGAAGTCATGTCTGACGAACCTGTAAAGCCTCTATAATGAAATCATCAGCCTAATAGAGCAGCAGAAATTTTTTTCCTAGACTTTGGTAAGGTCATTGCCATTATCCCCCATAAGATCATCATAAAGAAGGTAGTGAAGAATGGAGGAACCTGTTCTAGTGGGAGGTGTCCCTGCCCATGGAAGGGAGGTTAGAATTAGATCATTAAGGTCCTTTCCAACCCAAACCATTCTACGACTCTGTGGATGAGCAGACAGTGTGGAGGGTCAGGAAAACTAGCTGAACAGACAGGCCCAGAGCGTAGTGGTCAATGGTGCAAAGTCTAGTTGTAGACCAGTAAAGAGTGGAGTACTTCAGGTGTCAATACTGAGTCCAGTCCTGTTTAACATCTTCATTAACGATCTGGACAATGGAGTTGAGTGCACCCTCAGTAAATTTGTGAATGATATGAAGCTGGGAGGAGTGGCTGACTCGCCAGAGATCTGTGCAGTCATCCAGAGGGACCTTGACAGGCTGTAGAGGTGGGCTGACAAAAAATCTCATAAAGTTCAGCAAGGAGAGGTGCAGAGTCCTGCACCTGGGAAGAAACAACTCCAGGCACCAGGACATGCTGGGGGCAACCCAGCTGGAAAGCAGTTCTGCCAAAAAGGACCTAGGAGTCCAAGTTGGACATGAGTCAGCAATGTGCCCTTGATGCTAAGAATGCTAATGGCATTCTTGGCTGCATGAGACAAAATATCATCAGCAGGTCAGAAGAGGTGATCTCGCCCCTCTACTCAGCATTGGTGAGGCTGCACCTGGAGTAGTGTGATCAGTTCTGGGTCCCCCAGTACATAACAGACCTGGATATACTAGAAAGAGTCCAAGGGAGGGCTACGAAGATTATAGTTAAGGGACTGGAGCACATTTCCCTTTAAGAGAAGATGAGAGAGTTGAGACTGTTCAGCCTGAAGAAGAGGAGGCTTAGAGAGAACTTATGAATATGTCTAAATACCTGAAGAGAGAGTGCAAAGAGGACAGAGTCAGGCTCTGTTCAGTGGTGCCCAGTGACAGGATAAGAGGTAATGAGCTCAAACTTGAACACAGGAGGTTCAGTCTGAAAATCAGGAAGCATTCTTTACCTTGAATCCTTCTTTCCAGAAACACTATAGCAAATTCACATTCCTGCATGCTTCTACATCTTCCCTCTGTACTCAGTGGCTGGTTCTGGCATTGTTTACTGCCTTCTACCTTGAAAAGGAGCTTCCAGTTAAATATCAGTTACTGTTTATTAGTTTAATAATAATTAAATATAGACCAAATAGTTTCCCTACCAACTGTAAGGACCTGAGTACCCCCAAATCCTTCCAGGTTTGGGAATTCCTATCCGGGACTGACCTGGGGAATATAAATTTCAAAGGTTTGAATCAGTTACCATATGTGCATGTCAGGGGAGAAATTTCAAGAAAGAAATTTTATTTTGTACCTTGATTTCATCCCCATCCTGATTTTGTCAAGGTATGTCACATCCTGGCATTTGTGGTGTGTTAGATGGCTGGAAGTTCTCAGAGAAAGACCAAATCTGGATGCATGAAACTGCAAAATAGTTTCTAAGGTTGCTTTATTTTGCTTATACATAGCATCTTTAATGGTGACCCTCTCCCACAGTGCTCTTAAAGCAGAATCCAGAGTCCCTGACACTTATGTTTATAGCAACCGAGTACTCAATATCACGAGTGACCTTTTAAGATTTGTTCCAGACTCTTCTAGATTACCCACAAGGATATTATTCAAATGGCTCTAATTGGAAATGAACCTTATAAAAGTAATCCAAGCTATTTTATGGCTGTTTTGTTTGTACAATCCGTATCAGTGGACAAAAACTAGGAAACTTCATCTGGAGTGTTCAAAAGAAATCACTTTTTTTGAAATAAATAAATAAATAAATAAATACTGATTAACATTCACTCATGAAATTGTTACACAAAAAATGTTGAAACTTTATTAACAACTTTCCTGGATAATATGCACTTTAGAAAAAAAAATCATTTTTATAGAAATTAGCTTTTATAGAAGTTCCCAGATCAAATAACTTGTGTTCTTTCAAAGTATTTCAAAAATAAATAAATAAATAAATAGATAGATAGATAAATAAATAAATAAATAAAATCTCCAAGTATTCAAAAAATTCCCTAAAATTAGATTATTTTGGTATGACAGTTAATAAACATTCAGCTAGAAAATTTTGTCTTTACATATGTGTAGGGTTTTTTTGTTTGTTTTGTTTACTTCTTTCATTTTGTTCTGTTCTGTGGGCATTACCTTCCTTTCTTGTGATATGATTTGTTTCATTACGGTTGTATCACATTAGGGATGTAGTTCTCACTATTCTAGTTTAAATGGACTCTTACACAAGACATAGCAGCTGTAAGCAATATTAATAAACATTTATTTTATTTGTTATTTTTTTGGTGTTATTTTGTTGGTTTGGTTTTGTGTAGGTTTTGTATTTTTGTTTGTTTGTTTGTTTTTGTTTTGTTTTTATTATTATTATTATTATTATTTTTTCCACTGCAGAGAGAAATTCATTTAGTATGGACTGCTAAGCTTTTTCTGTGCCAAACCATGAGGCATAGTAATAAGTAATGTTTATGAATTAAGCTTCTGTCAATGAGTATTTTAGGGAGAGAAGTAATTTCTGCAAAGCATTTTTTCCATGGTAGTCCATTACAGATGGGACATGCTTCCTACCAACATCCACAAAATATCTTATTCTCTTTGAAAGTTCTGGATGTCTGCCTCTGTGCTCCTTCAAAAAATATGGCAAAACTGAATATACCAAGACCATCAACTATCATGTTACGTCATGATATTATTTATTTATATTTCCCAATCTTTAAGTATTTAAATGACGTAGAATTTATTGTTGTTGTTGTTGTTTTGTTTTGTTTTGTTTTGCTTTTTCTTTTACGTCTGATATTATGTCTGAGGATTTTATGTGGCCTGTGTTCTATACAGGACTTAATATCCCAGATGCCTTGTTTGTGTCTGAGAATTCTAAGTTCTAAAGTAATATTAATAATAGATGCTACGCACTGCTTCTAATAAAGTCCCGTCTATTGGTTTCAGGTATTAAATTATTTCAGTCCATTTAATCTCCTTCCCTGTCTGAGCCTTTTGCAGGTGAATCCTCCTTTACTTGCTTAAAGAGATGGAAAATTTGAGCATTCAGGAGCAAACAAATGAATCAGTCACTTAAATGAGAGACTGTTCTCAGCCACTCCTCACATAAACAACTGCAAAACTCAGAGCCACTGTACAAATCATGAGGCACAATTTGTCTGTTATTTCAGAATTAACATCTTAATTGGCTATCTTGTTATTAGATCTTAGAAAAGATGTTGCAACATTCTTCAGTATTTAATTAAGATATAGTAAATGGTTTTCTAAATTGAATTTCCTATCCTAGTGGACACGGTTATTGAAAAAATCAATTGAAATAAGTATCTTAATAAAAGCTTTTCTTCTGCATTTGAAGCAAGTTCTGTGCTTTGCTTAACACTAATTAAAGAAATTTCTCTGGAGCCGTGAATTATTTTTATCTAGAACTAAATGAATACAAACCTTTATTATTTATTTATTTATTTATTATTATTTTATATTTGCTTTGCACTTTACCTAAAACCAGTTTTCTGAAATGAAAATTTCCCGTTTATGAAATAGTCACAGATTTTACATCATTCAGCATGTCTTTTTTACATGGCATGTTCTCCAAGTGCAAGGTCAGAGAGATTTACCAATTGCTATGCACTACAGTCCTGTGCCAGATAATTACTGACTCTGTAAGAAGAAATTGTCAATCATTACTTCACAGTTTAATTTTAATATTCTAAAAAAATGTTGAACCTAGATGGCTTTGTCAGTGTTGAACATAATTTAAATTACTATTTTTGAACACACTCACTTTATTCACATTGTTCATTACTAGGCTTTTGTCAATAGGTGGACAGTGTTTTTTTTTTTTTTGTTGTTTTGTTTTTTTTTCACTGTTTTGTCTCCAGATGGCTTTATGCTCAGAAATACTAACACAGAGATTATTGCATATCTTCAGCATTGTACAAGGATGTGCAGATTTGATGCCAATCCCTACTTTTACAGGTTGAAAATTTAACATTTCACAAAGCTAATAAGAAAGCTGGAGATTTTCATAATCTCTTCCATAATCAAAAGACCTACTACTCTATTTCTGCTGTGAAATTCAGCAAGTGTGTCAATCTGGAACACATTTAAACTAGAGCAGGAAAAGAAAGCATGGAACCATTATATATTCAAATACAATAGATTCATAAGTGCAACTGTTATTAAATTTCTGTCTGCAGGTGTTGTTTACACACCTTACCTCATATCATCAGCATGCTACAGGTACAGTGATATAGTAATCAATTAAATAGTTTTCAACCTGTGTTTTGGAAACCTAAAAGATTCATGTGCTACTTCAAGAGGTTCATAGAAGTTCACTAAAATCAGTAAGTTCACATTTTTTTATGCTAGGATTCATGCTTCTATTAAAAACATCAATTTTCAGAATATTACTGTAAATCATTCAAAGGAAATTCTGTTTTCTGTGTATAAGAATCTTTCATTTCACCCATTAAAATCATTATAGAAAGACCCATGAGATTTAACAAGACACAGTCAGGAAGTGAAGCAGTATTTCTGAATCACAGAATCACAGAATCATGTAGGTTGGAAGAGACCTCCAAGATCACTGAGTCCAACCTCTGACCTAACACTATCAAGTCCTCCACTAAACCATATCCCTAAGCTCTACATCTAAACGTCTTTTAAAGACATCCAGACAACCACTTCCCTGGGCAGCCTATCCCAATGCCTAACAACCCTTTCAGTATACCATACTCCAAAGACTGTATCTGGATCTCCTCATATTCAATCTGCTAAAATGTTCAAAAATCATTTAAAGTATATGAAGTACCTTAAAAAAATAAATAAATAAAATTAAAAAAAAAAATTACCCAGTCTCCTTTAACAGTCATAAGTGATTTCCATGAAATGACCTTGAAGAATCACTTTCAGTAACAGACTAGGACCTTTTAGAATGAAAAACAAACAAACAAAAAAAAAAACAAAAACAAACAAACAAAAAAAAAAACAGGCAAAATCTATTATAGTGAAATTAAAAAGAGATTGTAAGAATGACAGTTTTATTTTGTTGGGTTTTGACTTCTTTTTCCTTCTCTTCCAATCTCCTTTAAAAATGTTGAAAGATATTTAAAAAGTTGCGGAGTTCCATGTTTACATTTTCAGGAAGAAACTTGTGTTTGAAATATCTTACCACTACAATCACAGTATATTTCTAAAAATAAAAATTAATAAATAATAATAATAATAAATAAAAAAAAACATTTGAAATAGAATCATAAAATAAGAAATTTCATTCTGCAGCAAAATTTTTGACGTATTGGAACATGTTGTGGAAATATTCAACTTGTCTTCTCTTTGGGAAGCTGTGATATTTTAAAGTTCACAAAACAAGAGAAAGTTCAGGAGACAAGAGAAATTCCACATTCAGAAAGGGCTCAGACTGAGGATCCTAGGACAAATTTGTGGACAAATTTTATTGGAATAAACAGATCATTTGCTTTAAACATTGTAAAAGTGATTTTTTCCATTTTGTAATCCTCATATCAGTTCTATTCTTGAGTACTTAAGCATATACTTGTCATGTATACTTTTTCTCACTTTTGACATTTTTCCCTTGATTTTGTGCTTATGTGCATCATCTTCCTGATGACTCCACTGTCCTGTATGAACAATAAGTAAAGTAATGGAGAATTATCATGGAAATCTATGTCAGATGGTAAATAAGCAATTTACAAATGAATATCTCATGATGACACTAATCTAAAAACAAGCCCTTTAAAATTGTGCATTTTGTTATGGCAGCTGAATTGCTGATATGCCAAAGAACTAACAACACAGAGAAGCTTCAAGTAGGCTGAAAAACCCAAAGAAGAAGAGTCACTAGGTTAAAAATACCAGAGTGCTTTATTCAAGCGTGATGTATCATTGTAAGGGAAATGAAGTGTGTTTGTTCTGAACTGAAACACTTGGGTTAGCTGTTTATTTTGCAGAGATACTGAAATGTTAAGAGAGAGAGAAAAGTTGTTGGATTTTAACATGGGAGTTTTATCTCCCAGGGTCCCCCATTCCTTGAATCAACAAGCATTTTTCAGATGTGCAAGGTGTTATCTTTCGATTTTGGAGAGCATGTCAAATGTGTTGAGTCTTTGGACTTCGGTAATGGGTTTCAGTCAGGGCAATGACATCTCATCCCCTGTGTTTGGCATACAAGTTCATCAACTCTGAAATTACTACAGTACGTAAATGTTCTTAGCCTTGATAAAATTGAGATTTCCATCCTGCCTTATTGAAAATCCTCTTCTGGGGAAATATAAATAGATAAATAAAAAATTGACATCTGAGTAGAATTTCAAGACCAGTACAAGCCAGCAGGTATAGAGGATACAGCAGGTAGCATTTATGCTGTGTATTTAACATTTGAATTGGAAATCTATGGCTCCTGCTATAAATCATCCCTTCCATTGTCTATATGTGGAAACTAGCCAATTAGCTTAATCACCTAATGTTAGATTGAAATTGGATGTTCTGAATAACCTTCAGAGTTTCAAATACTTTTAATAAGGGGAAAATGTATTTTCATGCATTAATTCAAATGCATTGCTGGACTTTACTTCCTTAATAGCTGGAAATGATATTGCCTACTTAATAATTGCACTGTTTCAAATGAAGTCATAGGCCATATGTACCACATAGTTAAATTCACCAATTCTGGTTTACATGTAGATGAGGTCTGAGGAAGGGTGCATTCACTCAAGTTCAATGTCATCCTTATAACTTGAGAGTGGACTGTATTTAAACAACTTCAAATGCAAAGAGAGAAGCTCACATCTATCTGCAGCACAATTACCCACATCACTTCAAACTCATATGGAAGCCTGTTGTAGTGCTTAAAATCCATCCTAGACTTTGCATTTCCTAAAAGGATATCCATACTTTTTTCTTCAACTGCCTCTTCAGTGTCCAAATTCTGCAAGAAAAGGAACTGTTCTTTATGCCTAAGGATTTCACAGGATCACAGAATGGCCAGGGTTGGAAGAACCTCTGAAGATCATCTAGTCCAACCACAGAATGGCCGAGCAGGATCACCTAGACCACACTGCACAGGATGGCATCCAGGAGTGTTTTGATTATCTCCAGAGAAGGAGACTCCACAACCTCTCTGGGCAGCCTGTTCCAGTGTTCTGTCACCCTCACAGTGCTCCTGTGCTTCAGTTTGTGCTCACTGCCTCTCATCCTCTTGCTGCGCACAAGAAAGAAAGAGACTGGCTCCATCCTCTTGACACCCTTCCCTCAGATATTTATGCATATTGATTAGATCTTTCCTTAGTCTTCTCTTTTCCATGCTAAACAAGCTCAGTTCTCTCAGCCTGTCCTTGTATGACAGGTGGTCTAGTACTCTAATCATCTTTGTAGAATCCTCTGAACTCACTCCAGTAGTTCTATGTCCCTCTTGTACTGGGGAGCCCAGACACAATCCTCCAGGTGTGGCCTCACCAGTGCTGAGCAGAGGGGGAGGATCACCTCCCTTGACCTTCTAGCAACACTCTTCCAAGTGCACCTCAGGATACCGCTGATCTTCTTGGCCACAAGGGCACATTACTGATTCATGGAGATTTCTCAGAAGACATTTGGGTGTTCAAAATCAATAATAAATAAAATAACATGTAAGATTTGTTATGCTTGTGACATTTTCTCTATTTACAAAAGAACCCAAACGCATTTTCTTTTACCCTCCCCCTTGAAAACATCCAATCAAACAGTTCTGGTTGTCTTTGATTTGAAAGAAATGTCAGGTCTGGGGTTTTCTCCTTCATGCTAGAATTAATTATGACGATCAATAGAGTTACAGTCACTTGCAAAATCTTGTTCATAGTAGCTAGCAAGAAAATAGTATTCCTACTACTTATCTGGATGCTGTGCAAACCTGAAAGTGTGAATACAGCTAATGTGAATAAATCTAATAAGACATGTATAAATTTATTTCAATAATACACTTTTTTTTTTTTTTTTCAAGAGCCTTGGAGAAAAATTAAAGATAAATGTAATGCGGAGATCAGCTGTTACATGCCAATATATGGGTAAATGAAGTTGTTGCTACTCATTCTCTGAATAATGATGGATAATGACTTCCAATATTCAAGGATAAATGTACTATGAAGAAAAATGGATCTAAAGGAGAAAAGCTAGGAAAAGACTTTATACAGAAATAGAGGACAATGTAGTATAATAGTATATTGGAACAGTATTTGTACTCATGTCAAGACAAAACCACATCTTGTTTAATGCCAATTGAATGTTTTGCAGTTCAATTTGCTATTATTTAAGTACCAATATAGGGAAGTAGAACACTGTTTTTGTTTGTTTGTTTGTTTGTTTGTTTGTTTGTTTAGCTGCTGTCATTTTATGTAAGATTTCAACAGGGAGCAGCTACAGCTGGAATTACTTATCAATATCTGCTTCATCATATTTCATTGTCACTCTGTAGCACACAAAAAAAATGGCCTGCTGTACTTTGTGGAAATTTTATATAAAGTAATTGGGCAGTATTAGGATGTTTGTGACCTTGAAGCTGAAGGATTTCAAGGTTTTAAAAGCTTCAGACATCACCATGCATTGTCTATGAAGGGCTTTTTTTTGTGTTTACTTAGCATGTGTTGTGATTTAAAATCTGGTGCAGCCTAGAAAAGGTCTGTAAAGGCACTGAGAATGCTTTTGGACTTCAGCCTGATAAAAGTTTGATATCTGACCCAAGGTGATTAATTAGCTTTGCTCAATGATAAATGGAAAAAAGCATTTCTGGAGGACAATTCATCCCTCCCTAAAATAGAAGTATTGTCTTTCCATCAGTTATAGAAGGAATCTAAGAGATTGGTTTTGGAAGTTGTGTTTTATCATGCCTGGCCTCTAGCTGCTACTGCAAAATGGCATGGAGGTCATGTAAGTCCTGTTTTGTCTCTGCTAACCTTTTGCTAATTTCTCATATGCAATGAGGTAACTTAAATGAAGTACACACCAGGTAAATGGATCAATTTCCAGTTGATAAACAATTTTAGGAGATATAAAGTTTAATATTTAACCTCATCCCTACTGTTTTGAACATCTTTCTCTACCCACCCCCCTCCCCATCCCCAAAGAACACATAGATTTTTAAAAATCACAAAGCAGTTGCAAAACTTAGTTTTACAACTAAACTATTTGATAGAAGCAGTGTCAACTTCATGATCAAAGAAAAACTCAGATTTATTTCTTAAGCATTAATTAAGCACAAAGCATAATATTAAAAAAAACAAAACAAAAAACAAAAAAAAACAGGTGGGGGAGGGTCATTAAGCAGAGTTATCTTCTACCCTAATAATGTGCATTTAAAAAATATATTTATATAATTTTTAATGTTGGATCTATTTGCCTGTCGTATGGGGACTGAATCCCAAGCTAGATACTTAATTATTATTATACATAGGTATTAATTTGCCTAGAGTCTCAGAAAGAGAACAGGTAATCTCTTAAACCAAAGTATATTGCATAAATACATTTCCAGTAGCTTGAATCCAAAAAGTGAGTTTTATTTTCAATGAAACAAACAATTTAAAAAAATAGTATATATTTTTCTGTTAGTATAACAGCTATATGATTTTCATCAGAAATAGATGTGTGGCTACCTGTAAAGATTATTTCCAAAAAATTTACTGATTTTAGATATGACTATTTGTATATAAAACTTCCTCTGTTTTTGTATTCTTCAGTTTACAGTTCAAGAAGATAGTAAAAATAATCACGCATGTGACAACTTTTTTTTTTTTTTTCTGTAAAAGTGTTAGTGTTGTAAGTATATGTGTGGGAACGAGTTGCCACATGTAGTGTTTTAGATACACTCAGTTACTTATTTCTAAACATTTATATGCTTTAAAAGAAGTTGTTGACACTTGTCTCTGGTTTTGAAATTTAAACACAGACCTTGAAAAATCTTATGCATACATCTAATTTTAATTGCAGATAGGATATGAGGAACATCAAACTTAGTCTGAGGTCTTTTTTCTTTCCTCTTTTTTTTTTTTTTTCTCTTTTTTTCTCCCTCTTTTTTAAATTTTGGTTTGTTTGTTTATTTGTTCAAGCAACCATTACTAATGTTTTTAGGTGCTTGTGAGGCACCTATCGAAGTGTCCATCTTCCACTGATTATATTTAAGGGAGGTGAATCTCAGCATTTGATTCTGCCTGTTTTTGCACATTGGGTAGTCCAGACTGGAAGTGTGACAGCTGCAGGATAACAGAGACCTTTGTTTTGTTGAAGTAGGACAGGGTTCTTTTTGTGGGAACAGATTGTGGTGGCAATCCTTATGTAAGCAACAAGAGTTTTTCCTGGAGTGTATTAGTGTTTTAAGGTTGCCTCTGTTAGTCAGTTTATTCTTCAAAGTCCTTTAAGCTTCTGAGTATTTGAATTTATAAACACCTTAGAAGGCTCATAGTAATTAATGTTAATGTGATAACGTATTCCAACCACAGCAACCCAGTGCTAAGCATTTGTTATAAAAAGTTAGTGCAAGATGTATCAAAAAATTATGTGAATGTTTATTGTCTTTTAAGAAAAATCATCACAAAAACATCAAAGTCCTTGCATGTCATATAATATAGTCATTCTATGAAGTGCCAGATGTCTTCACGAGATCTTACTATATATTACTAAAAGAGGTGCATTAAAAGAACAACATAACATTAATTAAAAAACAAACTATCAACTACAAAATAACAACAAACAAAAGAAAGAATTACACCACCTCCAAGAGGCAAGTCTGACAGCTTGCCAAGACATGCCAATCCAAAAATGTCCATTTGTCCATTCAGTGTCTAATCATGAGAGAGCTATGTTCAATGCTTTTCTAATTTCTAAATTACTATTTATTATTTGTTTATTTCAATATTTCGGAAAACAAAATTCTCATTTAATCATTCTGGAGTAAAATATTTTTGTGATTGGTAGGGAGCGTTCATGTTTGTTTATAGGCCAGATTGGAATTCCTTGTGCAGTTTCTGTGGCCCTCAACTGACTTTTAGTTACATCACATAAAATATTTATCTTAAATGTATTTGTTTCATTTTTTTAATTATTATTCCTTACAGCCATTTGACTAGCTAAAGTGATGATGGAGACTTTGTTGTGCTATGTAATATAATGTGTCTTATCCCTAAATATTTCCACTTGCTAAGAAGGATTTTATTAATCAAAGGAAAAAAATATTTCAAGACATCACTTAATTCTCAGTTCATTCTGATTATAATGGACTCTAATCAACTGAAAGTAGAGTGCAAAATTAACGTGAAGTGTTACTTCTTCTGAGTTTCATTTTTAAAAGGAAAATTTATTTTTCATGGGTCTTTAAAAGGTTTTGATTAATATGAGGTGATTCTTTAGAACATGCCTCATCAAAAAAAAAAAAAAAAAAAAAGCTTTTTTTTTTAAAAAAAAAAAATGTTGCAATGTTGCTACTTGTTGCAATATGGTAAAACGGGTCGACTTAGGAGCACTTCTGTAAGAGAGAACAAGAAATATTTAGCTGAGAACCGGTTTTAGCTTACCTCAGTCACAGTCTCCCAATATCTGCTTATGTTTGTCCAAGTCCATCGTGAATATTCAGCTCTAAATCGGATCTATGGCTTAAAAACAATTCAGAAAAGAGCAGACAAAAAGCATCACTAGCAAACAGAAAACAGTAGGTATAGTAGCAGAAATGGAATAATAGTTGTTTGTTTTGTGTTCTTGCTCTTTAATGCTTCAACATTCATTGGCAGTTCTGCATTCAGGTGCCGTTGTCAAAGAAGGGTGTCAAAATCTGTGGGTGACACATGCACACAGGGAAGAAGATGAAATTTTAAAAACATGTAGAACATATGTAAATCATTAAGGCCCCAAATTTTATTCCTGCTTACACCTTCTTTTGGGAGGTAACATCCAGCTCTTGACCTATGATGGTACAATTTCACTGGAATAGGCTGCCCAGGGAAGTGGTTGAGTCACCATTCCTGGAGGTCTTTAAAAGACGTTTAGATGTAGAGCTTAGGGATATGGTTTAGGGGATGATTTGTTAGTGTTAGGTCAGAGGCTGGACTCGGCGATCTTGTAGGTCTCTTCCAACCTAGACATTCTGTGATTCTATGATTCTGTAATTTGCTTCATTCACACATCAGTTGTTGTCTTCTCCTTTTTATACAAATTTCTGTGAGGCAGAGTGTGCAGGTGTCAGCTATGGTCTTGGCGAGTGTGATGCACTTTGTGCAGGACACACTTTAGCCTCATGTAGCCAATGTCATCAATCTCATCAGCAGCAATGGAGAAATAAGTGCTGTATAACTCCACCTGAAATACTGCAGAACACATAAGGGTGCCATCAGCAACCAGCTGCACATATTCCAGCATATATAAGTATTCTTACAGAAATTGAGACTCTGACCCAATATCTTTTTAAATTAATAGTTCATCTTGTTCTATCTTTCTGCAAGTTCCTGGATTATTATGTTCCTTCGGGGACCCTTCTAGATTTCCTGATCCTTTTATTTTAGACATTTTGATAGATATGTGTATTTTCACACTTCTCAAATCTCTCATTTGAATTTCCACTGTTTCACCACCTTACTACTTCTCCCCCATCCAAAAAAGACCCTTTCTGTCTTTACCTCCAAGGCTAAGTGCTTCAGACTATCCTGTCTGGACCTCTGGCAATCGCAAGTGTAGCACTGCAGACTGCAAGATGCAGACGCATCCTGATTCCAATTGTAATGTACTGTGACTCAGCAGTTCAAGTGGGTACCAGCCCTCTTCCAGCCACATTAGCCCTAGCAGGTGTAGCTTAAGGCAAACATGCCCCCAGAGCAATTTGAGTACCTAATTTGCACTAGCACAGAATGTGTGTAGAGTGCAGGTGACTTTAAGTCTAATGAACTATGTAATTTCCTCAAAAAAAGCGTGTGCTAATTCTCTCAGAATATAATATTGTCTTAATAAGTAACAAAAGTTGCTGTTATATCATTCAAATTTAAATAGTGATTAATCTGCACCTACACCAGCTGAAATACAATAAGTCATAAATTTACCTACAGAATTTAAGTAGTAGAAGAAACAACTTAGATGTTTAAATACATGGGAAGATTAATTTACACTAAGACAAGTGTCCTTTATCTCACAATCAAGGAAGAGTGAGTTTTCCTTTAGATTTCTCTGGTTTTATAGGAAATTCTGAGGGTAGAATTGAAGCCTGGATTTATTTAAAGGAAATATTTAGAAGGTTAAGATTTACTTTTTGTAATGCTTTAGTAATCTTTATATATAAAAGTTACTTCATATATATTTCAGGTTACTCAATACTGTTTCTCACAGTATCCTTCTGGGCAAAATGTTCAGCATACAGCCAGACAAATATATAACACAACAACAATTGTGAACAATTTTCTGACAAGTTGAACTCAAATGGTTATAGTAAATGGGGTTACATCAGGCTGGCAGCCACTCCCTAGTGGCTCCCATGACTTGACAGGGCTCCATTATAGGCCAGATCTATTCAATGTTGTTATAAATGACCTGGATACAGGACTTGAATGCATGCTAAGTAAGCTTGTTACTAAATGATACTGAATTATGAGGAGGTGTTGACTCCCTAGAGGGTGGAGAGGCCTTGCAGAGAAATCTCACCAAAGGTACTTTTTGCAGCTACCTGGTAGCTTTCTTTAGTAATGTACATAGTTCTCTTATCAAAATAAATTAATTCCATTTATTAGCTGAACCTCTGTAAGGTAGCTGGTATAATGTCAGTAAAAAAAAGTGTTAGATAAAATGTAAACATTTTGGAAAAAAAAAAAAAAAGTCAAGACTTTATGACTTCTAGTTTTGTTGAAAGAAAATATTGCAATAGAGGAAATGTAAAGATGTGTCTTGGGGCCAAGTTTATTATTTTCACAAAGGCACAGGGCACAAAAAAAAAAAAAAAAAAAAAAAAAAAAAAAAAAAAAAAAAAACTTATGAAAGTTTCTGATAAGTCAATATTAAGACAGCCTGCCAAATAGAAAACAAACAACCAGAAAATTAGATGAGAAGACAAAGAAAGCTATAGCAATACAAATGGGATGAAAGTAATGCTACAATGTTCAAAAATGTGCATCACCACAAAACTTATTTTTTAGATGGTTTGGCTGAGATTATCACTGTAAACATGCAGTTAATAATAAATATCACAAAATATACAGATGCACATATTAATTCATCAGAGAATACTATGTTTTATAGACTGTTCCCTGCTCTCCTTAGAATAAGCTTCCAGAAGAATAATGCTTCCAGCAGAAATCAGGTAGTACTGCACCCACATATAAAACCACTGTATAAGTACAGCTGAGATGAGATACTTGGATATATAGATCAGAACCTTTGGTATCATCCACTATGATTCTTCTTACGGTCTCATCTGGAAGGCTCTATAGTGTCCTCTGTGTATGTAAAAAAGTTCAGTAAAACTGGAACATAAAGGCAAAAGCACTGTTTGACGAATTTCAGGAAATTCCTCAATAATTTCCTTAGTTTTTCTAAAACAGAGATATAAGAGTGAAAACTTGTTCAGTTTGACATAGTGAAGGATGAAAGGTGGTGTAGTTCTTTCCAGTGAATACAGTATGTCAGCAAAAATTAAAGAGGGAACAATGTTCTTTAAGAAGAGAAATACATGAATAAAATGTCAATGAACCATGCATCAACACATGCTGGGGACAAACTGACTGGAAAAAGCCATGAAAAGATAGCCCTTCAGATGCTGGTAGACAACAAGCTGACCTTAAGCCAGCAATAAGCCCTCGAGCAAAGAAGGCCAACAGCCTTGTGGGTGGCATGAGGAAGAGCCTTGCCAGGATTTTGAAGGAGGTGATCCTCCTCCTCTACTCAGCACTGGTGACAGACAACTGGAGTGTCATGTCACCAGACTGAACATTTTCTTAGCCATTTTCTTGTACAACAAATTAGTGGTGGCAAAAGTCAATCTTAAAACACCTTATTATCTTTAAGACAGAGAGACAGAAAGGTTTATGAAATGGATTGCATAACATATTACCTGTGTCATCAAGGAACTGACCTTAGTGAGCCAGGAAGTCTCTTCCAACCCTGTTTTTGTGTGTCCAAATAAAGAAAAATAACTAACTAAATAAATAAATAAAACCAGTTTTTCAGTGAGGCTGTTGAACAGTGAATGAGTCACAGGCTTACTATGAACACTACTAAGTCTTCTAAATTGCTTATTTACAGCTCAGCAGGAACAAGACAGATACCACAGTAGAAGCTTACACAAGTACATTTCCAGCACTGTTTTAGAGACATGGATTTCATCAGAACTGGAGGATGGTCATTGCTTTACATCCATCTTAAATATCCTGCGAGAGGCAGCCGAGTGAACTCATGTCTTTCATGGAGACCAGTGATTACCACTTAGAAATGTTTTAAGGACAGAAGCCAGTAACCGTTATTCTGCTGTTTCTATCATACTTGTTTGACATGAGAAACTAAGGGCATCCTGTCAAGAAAACAAGGACAAGGGCAGCTATCTGTCTGTCTCAGAAGACCAGTAGAGAAATAGATAAAAATGTTTAAAGAGAAGGTTCTTTCAAAAGGATGGACCTCAAGCAAAATTGGGCAGGCTTCACAGTGGATAAGGATAATATGACTCATGAGTTAAATTGCATTGACTAGACCCTTAATAGCAATACCATCATATTTTACAGTATCCTTTTGATTTTGACAGGCTTGCCTTTAGCTGGTAGATCCCCTAAAACCATTTAATTTAAATGGCACATAACTATCTAACTAACATTTGGGTCTTACAGTTTTGCTCCTGACAGTGCTCAAAATATGACAGTGGATGATAATATTCCCACCGAGCCATGTTTGGCATTGCTGCTGGATATGTCTACCCTTCCCTATGTAAGGATGTCTTGTCATATACCCAGAACCACCATACTCAAGTTCATCTTTGTGTTGGTGTGACGTCTCACTCAGGAAGTCCTCTGCCCATGTTTCCTGCACAGCACACTGCCTAATTATGGATAGTATTCCCTACCTTAGACAGTCTTCTGGTATAGAATGAGACATGATGATTTTCATAATTAAAGTAACTGAAGAGAAAAATTAATGCAGGGAATAATAAGTTAGATTAGATGACCTCTAAATACATTAGCAAAAATATAAAAACAACTGAATGTTAGAAGAGAATTGGAAAAGATTATTGGAATAAATATTTGGTGAAACTTTTCACAGTCATTAAGTTTTTCAGCTGCATGAGTTCTTTTCCAATCTGAGGTCTAATTGATTGATATGAATAGATAAAGGAGGTTTGAAAAGAAGAACCAAAAAGAATATTTTTTTCTCTGGATTTCAAGATAATGCAAATGACTATAAATTCAGTCATCTAGAAAATTATAAAGTAAAACTTGTCTGGGTAGGTATCTGTATATATTATTGTTCAGGAACTAATTTATTGTTTTGTTTTGTTTTTCTGTTTTTGTTGTTGTTGTTTTTGTTTTTGTTTTCTATTTGGATTCTCACTAATACAATTTTACATCAGCATTCAAAAAAAAAAAAAAAAAAAGCTAGATGTAATGAAGGCATGAAATAAAACATCATTTTGACCCATTAAAAGATAACTGCATCAACCTCTGCAACATGTAAAACTGCAAATTTAAAATATCTAACTTGACCGGTTAGACTAGTAGTAAAGAATGGAAAACACAGAATGTTAAATTTAGAAACTCTTGCATTTTTCAGAAGTGTTCTAGTCTAAGATTTTCCCTTGCAGTCATCCAGCTAATTCTAATAATCCAAATTTTTAAATTATCCAAAAGGGAATTAAGAAGTATAAATAAAAGGATTTGTTTTACATTTCAAAAATTATAATTTTAATAAATCTCATAATCCCTTTCACTGACAATGTTTTCAAAGCAGAAAAAATTGATGAGTTTCTTTCTTGTCTTCTCTTTCAACTTAAAACTTTCTCTCACAATATTTAAAGAACTAGTCACAAAGTTAACTAAGAGGTTTATACTTATTTCAATTACTGTATGAAACCTACCATTCTTCAAAAATCTTATCGTAGAATCATAAAATCATGGAATGGCTTGGGTTGGAAGGGACCTTAATGATCTTATCTAGTTCCAACCCCCTTGCCATAGGCAGCAACACCACCCACTAGATCAGGTTGCTCAGGGCATCATCTAACCTGATCTTGAACACCTCCAGGGATGGGGCATCCTGTCCTTCACCTTATAACCAAATAATTCATGTCTTTATGCCAGTATCTCCCTCTATACTTCACCATCCACACTTTCTTTACTGTTTGCCATGCTGCATTTATTATATATTGTCATAAAGACAGAGTCCATCATCAGAATAATCAGTGCGAAAATTCACTTCAAATAGTTACTTGCGGGGTGAACTGCAGCCACAAACCTGTGTGGATTTTAAGCTCTGTGATGGAGGTGTTTTTTTTCTCACGAAGTGTTAGTCATCTGCAGCTATTCTCTTCCTTCCTCATGTGTGACTCTCCATTACAAAACAGTTATAAGGTTATGTATATATATAACCACACAGGTTATAAGGCCATAGCAAAACTAACATAGCATGATTTTTTCCCATAGCTACAACTGAATAAAGTCTTTCTATTTTTGAAAGTCTTCTATTTCTGTACTTGAAAAAAAAAAAAAAAAAAAAATATGAAAGATTTATTCCAGACCATAATAAAATAAATAGTATGAATGTACATCACAATGCAGTTATCCTTTGATACAGGTCTAGGAGAAATCATTCCATGATCTGGAATAAGGAGGTCTGTATGCCACTAGAAAACAAGTTGAATACTTCTATTATTTTGTTGCTTTTTCTTGTTGCCATGCTAGTACTGCCAATGCCAATAACAATTTACATTTGTATAGTCACTCTTATTTCAAAACACATGGCAGATCATAGGCCAAATTATGCTTTTGGTTATATGGCTTAGTAAATACACACCTGACTCCATTCCGGAGTTGCATTGGAGCCATGAAGAGCAATTTTATCTTTACACTTCACAAGGAAGCTCCTACAACTAAAAGACAACAATTTGATAACAAAATTAGTACTATATGAGACAACTTCTTGCCAAAGTCTTAATGAAGACCACTTCAGAGGCATCCTGAGAGGCATTAAAACCTCACCTTTGGTTATTCAAGTATCTTTCCTTGTGAATTGTTCTCAATCAGCACATTTTCTGGACATGCCATCCTATCAAGGCACCAAGCACTTCAACTCTTTTCACTGACTGGCTGAAGACCCATTGGAAGACATGATGTCATTTTACCTCCTCCACAGCTGGCAGAATTCCCATATCTGGGCTCTCATCTTGAAGTTTGTAAGAGTATGTGGTAAATCTGGCTAGTGTTTTTTTAGTTAGATAGAAGAAAATGCTCTTTTTCTTCAGATTGCATCACTTTTTGTTTGCACCCTGAATCCATTTTGCTCCAGGTAAAGAAGAGATAAACTGACTAAAAGGTAATGCTTCTTTTTTATAAGTTTTCAGTTTTCAAATTCTTTTTTTATCTTTTCACAATATGATGATTATGAACTAAATACATTTTCCTGTGAAGAAGATATGTGTGTCTGACTGAGCATTTCCAGATCAAAACATTGGCTTCTTTAAAGCAGGAAAAACTCCAGGCTTGGAAGACCAGTGTTCTCAGATGTTGATTCAGAGCAAACAGTTTCTGTTCTTGCTATTTCTGGAACTTGAAGACCTAAGTCCTCTCTATATTGGAACATTCTGAACACCACTTTATAATCACAGAGAATAGCTTTATGCACCATACCATCATAAGAATACTGCCAAAACAAGTTTGATCGATTCTTTGTTTGTTTGTTTGTTTTCTGGATGATCTGATCATTTCTAAAACTAAGACAAAAAGTAGACCAGAGAAGTTTCAAACTTAAATTGATTTGAAGACATGAGTCTTCACATTTTTACACCAATTAAGTGCTACCATAATTGGAACTCTATAAACAGATATGTAAAATTCAAGTCTATCATATTTTAGGTATGAAAATACAACAGAATATGACAGCTATGATATCAAATATGTAAGAATTAGTAAAAGAAGAAACCTAGATCATCAGAATCCACAATGATGAGACCCAAGTAAAGCCTACAGAGCCTACTTCCCTTTCAAATTCCTACTTTGTAATAAACACAACAATGCCTTTAAGCACTATGACATCTGAGCATTTAAGTTTGTGTCTGACCGGCTTGTGAGATCATGATTCTATTGACTTGCTTACTGTCATTTAATGGTGGTCGTGAAGTTGTTATTGATCTGCACCTGAAGCAAAACAACATTTCTAATTTATTATAGAAAGTAGATATCCATTACTTGGAATTATCTCATCCAAATAAAGCATTAAAAGATGTGCCTAAATTGAAAGTGTTATTTAGATATCCTGTATAATGGACGGGGACAGACAAGTTCTTCAAAAGTCAAAAGCTTTTTTTTTTTTTTTTTTTTTTTTTAGGACAGCAGAATATATATCTTTGATAACTAATTTAATTCATATACAACTTATATATGCTTATAAGCAGAGCTGTAAAACTGGATTCATAAAGCGTTTTAAGAAATATACAGCTCAAAACATATAAGTAGTCTTAGTGCCAGCTCCAGAAAGTGCTCAGCATGTACAGATCTATAGGATACATTAATTCTTGCAAAGACCAATGAAACCGCAGTGCAGGAGTATATTAACAGAAGGTGAACATCTTGTCCTTTTTCACTGCCTACATTGACACTTCAGACACCAAGGAACTACCAATTATTTTAATTATCTTATCTCTTCTAACAACAGTGCTTGACTTCTTAGGTTTTTGAAGATTGTTTTCTAGAAGACAGATACTTTGTAAATGGAGCTAGTAATCTGAGACAAATTATGATGCTTTTACTCACACCAAATTGGAAATTGCTCTGGAATAGCTGTGGAAATTATTGAAGAGTAAGGTTGCTAGCAGAAGCAGTAGAGATTTTCAGGCCTTTTCTCTGAACAAGCAAGGCAGGAGGTTATCTCTTTGGATAACAGTAGGAGCATACAAGCATACAAAAAGTTACTATTTAAATAATGTCTTTCAATGAAGGATGCATTTCAGGAACTTCACCCATCAGAAAAAAATTGTTTGAGCAAGTTCCATCTACCAGGAACAAGAATGAGGCTTTAAAAGCTGTTTAGGGGTGTGATGAAATAAAAGAAGTAGACTTCAGTCTTTCCTGATGTTGACACAGAAGCACTTAACTAGTATATTTGTGTAGGTAAGAAATGGAATGCATGTATCCTGATTCATTCCTTTATTTGGTTTATACATGAGAAAAATAAACTTTAAAAAACCTGTGGAGGGCACTGCCTGATGTATAATTGTTGTTGGTCTTGAGAGTGGCTACATTTTTTAACTCTGAGGTGTTTTTTCTTTTGTCTTTTTTTTTTTTTTCTTTTTTTTTTGGAACTTGGATGTAGCTCTTGTCACCAGTAATAGACTCCATATTATTTCTCTACACAGAGATGAGCTGAAATAATATCATGGCCTATGAAAGTTATATCTACAGGCTTTGACTTCTCTGTCTAGATGAACTAGATGTAAAAGACAAAATGTCAAAGGCCACATGCAGCAAAATCATCTTCAAGCAATGTCAACTTTGGGGAATGATATCAAAGATCTCCTATATTGCTGTGGTTTGTGATTTTGTACATTGTTAAACCAATAAACGTGGACTAAGGTAGCTACGGGTATTATGTTCTTTATCTTTTTCAAAGAAACAGCAAAGTCCAAGCTTCCTCCTACTCAAGAGAGATGTGTAAAATGTTTCAGAAAGGGAAGAAGTTGAGAAGAACTGAAGTCAAAGACTGAAATAAACTCAGGATGGGGAGAAGATAGAGACAAAATGTCTATCCTCTTGGTTGTTTAGGTATCTGTAAAAAAATATATGTCTCACGTACGTACAAACACACACACACAGGCTGATTGATGTTTTTGACCAGCAACTCCCCACATACAAGGGTTTTAATCTGGAAGCTTAGCACTTTTATTTACTTGCTTGATGAGGCCTTGGATTTGGGAATTTCGTTCATCTCCTTATGTTTTTGGAGTCAATTTGCAAGCTACACATCTGGCTTTATATATTGTTTACAAAAATCCCTGGAGTACAAAAGGTTTCAGAACTAATATTTTATATTTCAGTCCACGTTTAGTCCACACATTGATTAAAGACAAAAATCTGTTGCTGTTTTTTGGGGAACGGTGATATCACAATAAACTGTGTTTTTCGTTTGTTTGTTTTTAACATTGAAACTGGAATAGGAACACAAATTCCAGATTCTTTAACAGAGTGGAAAACTGGATGAGGAAAAAGTCATTGTAGTACTTATTGATCCTATTTTGCCATACAATAGAGCATATAAAGCTATAATGTTTGCCACTGGTTTAATGAATTCACCTTGCTTCAGTCTAGTTCACATCATAGCTGGAGTAGGAATTTCAAAGTCTGAAGGTCCAAGTAGATACAAATTAGACTAAACTAAGTAGCCAGGGCCACTAAAGGTATGCTTCCTCTCTGAGCTGGATGAAGAAGGAAGATTAATTTATAAGGAGGTAAACATCACCCTTGCATCAATTGTAACAGACATATTTAAATTTCAAATTTTAGGACTGAGTCTGAATGGGCTGGAGAGATTGGAAGGACAAAATAATTGTCATACAGAAGCACCCAAGATGATAAATTGGCATATAAATAATCAACACATGAAAATCACAAGTTTAGTGCATGTATAGTTTACTTTGTAATGATATCAACAACTGATGATCCCTCTGTAACTACTACAGGCTAAAGTCCTGATCTAGAAAAAAACACATTGGTGTAGTCTAATGCACTTAAATATCTGCTAAGTGATCAGCAAAAGTTGCCTTCTTTGGCTTTTAGAGAAGACCTGAAAAAAAGCCTGCTTTTGGAATAATCTTCAAGATTTTTTCATGAAGGATGAAAAGACTGTTGAGACAAAAAAAAAAAAAATGCAATAGCTTCAGTGTGAGGTTGAAAATCTTGACTTTCTTTCTTTCTTTCTTTCTTTCTTTCTTTCTTTCTTTCTTTCTTTCTTTCTCTTTTACTTTTTCTGATGTGGAAATGTCTTTTTTTTTTCCTAGTAACATGCTTAGCATCCTGAAAAAGAGCTATTGTTCTTAAAGTTTATCTGGACAAACTGGAGTTGGATAGAAGGACTGGGCAGGACTAGTATTTTAGTAGCTTGTAGGCATTACAATGATTTTTTCTCACTCCAGATTATCTCCAGTGAGTACACTGTAAATAAATTGATTGTCCAGACTCCTTTTATATTCATTCAGAAAATCTTCAGAAAAGAGATCCTTCTTAGACACGGCTGACTTTATCCTATAAAAGATGACAGGAAATGCCTTAAGAGGCCATAGGTACTTCCTTCCCTCTATTGGCTTCAAGAAAGACTGGATGACTAGTTTAGCTGCAGGCATATTCTTTAGAATGTCTAGAGATAATGGAATGTATTCCAGAACTAGTTTATGTTGCCTATTCATGTTCACCATATTAACTTTTGGTAGGTGTCCTCCCAAGTCCTAAGTCCTACCTCCTAAGTCCTCCCAATTGGGCTTTCAGTACTTAAAGGGGGCATATAAAAAGATGAAGAGCAACTTTTTACACAGGCAGATAATGATAGGACAAGAGGGAATGGTTTTAAACTTGAAGAAAGAAGATTTACATTAGATTTTAGGAGGAAATTCATGCAGAGGGTGGTGAGGCACTAGCACAGGTTGCCCAGAGAAGTTGTGGATGTTCCATCCCTGGAGATGTTCAAGTCCAGTTTGGATAGGGCTTTGGGCAAGCTGGTCTAGTGGAGGGTGTCCTTGCCCATTATGATCTATAAAGTCCCTTCCAACCCAAGCCATTCTAGGATTTTATGATTTGCACTCTGTAATAGTAGCTGGATGCTGGTTGAGATGCATTAGAGAACATCTAATAGTGAATCTACCCATGTGGAAGCAAATGAATGATTCTCTTGAAGTCTCATCTATGGAACGATCTAGAATTCCTAAACTGAGAAAAGTTTGAACATGTGAGTATGTTCCCATCTCTAGACTAACACAAATATGTATTATTTACAATGGCTCTTTCTAAATGCCATGCAAAGCTATGCTTTTTGTACTTAGATTCACCTATTTTTAGATTGAGTTCATATCTGTAGTGTATTTACACACCTAAATTGTACACTTACAGAGCTTTGCTATTACATAAGTTTCAGGAGAGAGCAGCAGCCTTTAGAACAAACAGACCTGTTTCAAGATGACATCAATATACCATGTTTAGTAATACCAGGAGATGTGAGATATAGCTCACTTATCTGAGCTTTCTAAGTAGAGCACATTTGGGTGAGGTGTATTTTTTAAATTCAGTTCCTTTGGTATCTCCTCCTAAGGTGAACTAGCAATGAATGTCGTTATTGCCACCCTGTTTTTCACTTTGGCCCATACTCATCTGCTTGCTCATCATTAAACTCTCACCTGGGGAGAGCAGCTTAAACACAAAGTCACTGTATAGCCGGTGGAAAATGGATGAGACATGCAGAAAATATCTAACCCAATAAAGAGGTTAAGGACCATTCCCTAGTTTTGAGGATTACAGAATTTGTGTAACTTGCGTATATATTGCAAAACTGTTTTCACTTCCCAAATGGGGTGGGAACAACCCAATGGGGTAACAACCAAATGGGGTAAAAACCAAATTACTTACTAGAATATGCTATAATATACCATGCCTCCAGACTATCTACCCTAGACACCAGTTCTGGTTGGCATGGGCTAAAATATACCAGAGCATGTATTAACATTTACGCAGTAGGGATGGTCATTCTTATGTCTCTTACAGACCAGCATACATAGCGTTACAGAGAATAACTTAATCCTTTGCCTTTTGAGGTACCTCTGTATCCTCTCTTCAGATATAGCACTGATGTATTTCCTGGATTTCTGAAGACCTTTTAGATTTGTTGCTTCTGTCCCTCTGAACAGCTGAAGTTCAATGTCATGGTAGGGAATTGTAGCAAGTCATAAAACTCTAACAGGGAAAAGGAACAATAAATAAATATCATATCACCTTATGAGCCAGCCTGATGAACCATTCTTCAATAATCCTCTTATTTCTGTGCCATGTAATTTTTATGTTCATGAAGGAGCTACACATAATATGTATATGCTTCCACAGTAAACTACATTTCTCATACTCTATTCATTTAAAATATTTTAAATATCATATATATATATATAATTTTATGTATACTCAGTCTTTTATCAGACCTATAAATCAAAGCAATTAATAAATGTTTTGTTTTTTTTTTTTAATGTATCAAATTGATCCATCATGAAGTTTATTACTTGAATGGCTAGCAATAATCCTTCTTTCTCCATTTCAAAGGTAAATTATTATAATTTCCATCTATCTTCAATACTCCTGGTTCTGTAGCCTTTCACTTTGTCAAACACAAATTATTTTTTTTTCCATATTTGAAGAAAACTAATAAACTTTAACATTTAGACAGCACTGCATGAGAGCTAAGGGAAGATTAGAGGCAATTACTCTGATTTCTGAAGGATTATCTAGAGATGTCATAAAATAATAACATATAAAACGCAGTCTTCCTGGGCAACTGGGTACCCCATCAAAAATGTTTAATGCAAAAGACATATTTGCAACTTAGGTTTCCCGGGAAAGCAGTACAGATATGTGAACAAAATGATGATTTTAAAATGTCATTTGGGGAAAGACAGAAGTATAAATGTCAGCCAGAACTTGGTAAAACTTAGGATAAAAAAATCGTTCATGTGGTTTGTCATTTTTCATCATGTATCTACCACTGGGCAAGAACAGTAGGGGCTCTTTTGCTGTTGTTTCTGTATTTAGTGTACACAATGCAATATGACTTGATTTGCCCTGATTCTCTTTTGGGCAGGCAGTTTGGTTCACTGGGAATGTGTAAAAAGGTAAACTGGCACTCTGCCAGCGTGAGTCTCATACTCATATCTCATTCACAGTTATGCTACTGTAAATGCATCTCCCTTGCTGTCACTGTAAGTATATTGTTCCCCATCCATATGCTGCTACGTGCTTCTTTATTCCTGTTAGCCCTATCTCTCCCTTTGACATAGTCTCTGTGTCTTGCTGTCTCCCGTGTTCTTCTTTTCTTATTCCTCTTTCCTGTCTTTGTTTCCTCTTCTTCCTTTTTCTTGCCATCTCTCCCTTGCCACACAGCTTTCAGAAAGGAGTGTAGCTAATACTTACCTTTCAAAGATAAGGAGAAATGTAGAGGTGATGATATGTCTTCCCATCTCATGCTCTCAGGAGGTTGATGCTGGATGTGGTTTTTCTCAGCTAAGCCTCACAGGAAGACTTTCCCTTGCATCTTGACTTTCATATTCCCTGAGTTCCTATTTCCTGCATTTCTTTATATTATTCTTAATTATTATTGCTGTTATTGTTTTATTATTATTATTCACTGTGGTCACCTCTTCTTTGCAATATTCGGTTTAAAAAACAACCATTCTTAATTTGTTTCATTCTTCTTCACAAGTTTGAAGAAGTCCCTCCTCTACTGTATGTTAGAAGTCCAGTCCCTGATGGTTTCTCTCCTTTGATGTCATTTCCACCTTCATTAACCTTCATTCCTGAACCATGTTATTAGAGATATTAAGACTCTTATTTTAAAGGACTACGTATTCTACCTCAGAGGGATGTACTAAGTCATTACTCCTTTTATAGGAAGAAGTTGTTTGTTTTTCCTCTGTATTAGTGGGTGGAAAGTAAATGGGTATTGTTTCCAGGAACCTGTCTGCACATAGCTAAGCAGGAGCTCTGAGTACTAAACAGAAATGTCATGCAGCAAACAGTTTCTCTCTAGTACTCTGCTGTGTATGATAGCAATGTCATTGTTCTGTCTGTGAGATTGGAAAGAAACAATAATACAGTGGCAAAATGCCTTTACAATTATAAAAATGTTCTATAGGATAACTGCACCAGCCTCCCCAGTAGCATTAAGAAAAGCTGTGTTTTCCTTTTTTTTTTTTTTTTTCTCCCCAGATTGTTTGGTTTCAAATACGCTGCTCTGCACAGTGATGTTAACCTATAAGAAACCTGAGAAGAGATCATACGGTTCACTAAAGCAGCACAAGATTTCTTTCATTGTTTTCTGTACTACCAAACTATAATCCTGTTGCTTACCCTTTGATCATCACCAGGCTCCTTGACTGTAAGAGATCAGATTGCAATAGAAACAAAAGATGGCAATGATTTACGCTTACTCAGAGACTCCATAAAGATCTTACTCTTTGGGCCTATGTAGAAGGAATTACAGGTGGATAGGTAGATATCTCCAATGAAAATATGAAATATATAAACTAACATAGATTCCAGTTCTGTCGCCTGGTTCTCAAGAATCATGTTTAGATAGCCTAGTGATGCCACCACAAGTTTCAGTTTCTTAGATTCTGACACCAAAGTCATTTCTTGCAGTTGCCGAATGTCCTTATGCCGCTCAATATATCTTCTAAGAATCAAAGAGATGGAAAGTGTCTGAATGAAAGATACATAGAGAAAAATTAGTATCATCTAGCAGATTTGTTCATATACTTTCATAAGGAAAGTATTACTCTATACACATAAGCCTGTAAGAATGTTTGCAGAATAAAATGGAAGCACTTTTTGCACTACTAAAATAGAGCAACATCTCCTTTGAAAAATATCTAAACATTTTTAATCATTATTCTGTCTTTTTTTCTTTAATAAGACAATAGCCAAAGTAAATATTTCATTTTTGGAACCCTAAAAGAACAGAAGATGATTGGAGTTTATATAAATAATTATCTAAATGAGCTGTTTCTTAACTTTAGAGTAAGAAAATGATGACATCAAACCTAAATCTTCTATCTGAAAAAAAGATGTACAGTAATTTTCCCTTACCTTTCATTTATCTAGAAAAAGAGATTCTGGAACTGAGTAATACTTGAAAGACAAAAGGCATAAGCATCTAGTTTTGAAAATTTTGAGTACTGTAATCTGTAGATCTTCACAATGAACCTGAAAATCACCACCGTACAAAAGGTCATAGTTGTTACATTAACTGTGGATAATTTAAAGTAAAGTGTTAAATCATGAGCTGGTTTACACATCTTAAAAAAACTAGCACTATAGATTTTTTGTCACGGAAAAAGAGACACTTATTTTAATGAGTGGGGATTTGGGGCAGAAAAGGGTGGGTTTTGCTCCAGGAGTCGGTGGACAGAGAAGAATTTTCTACAAAGATAGCTGCAAATGAATTTGAAATGCTGTTGCCTCTCTTTTTAAACTGCTGAAGTGCAAGGGACATGTTGGTTTTACACCTTGATATTACACTTTGAATTAACACAAAAGCAACAGTCTAGTCAAGTGAGCTTTGTGGCACAAGTAATAAACCACCATACCCTTTCTCTGCATTCCTCTTGTTCCCACGCAACTGCCAGCGACCTTTAGCTAGTATTACCAAGAAAATGTTTGTGAATGATGGAGTGAGGGGAAGTCATCCTGCCTCCATCATCTTTCCTCCCTTTACCATTCTCAAACAGTTTCTCCCAGCAACTGAAACACTAAAGAGAGAGAGTAGAGCAAGCATGCAGCTGGCAGAGTCACGAGCTTCAGCTATGAGGGCTACAAGACCAAGTATTTATTTTATGATATACATGATTGACCCTCTTCTTAAGTAATATAATGGTAAAGCTCTGGGAATATTGCCAAAGGCTTTATCATAATCTATGACTTTTGTGTTTCTGGAAGACAGGATATAAATGGTTATATGTGTGGAAAATTCAAGAGAAACTCAGATGCTTTCATCTTTTTAAAATGTTATTACTGTGACTTCCAGAACTTCCAAAATTGATCAAGGTCTTAAAAATTCTGTAAATGGATGCCATGGGTTGGTTCATCCCCTCTGCCTTAGAAATGAGTCTCATCTAGTCCCTTTGGACTACATTTTCTATTTTAGTGTAATAATTCTCAGATCTTTTTAGGGTTGTTAGGGTTGGATTGTATTTATCTATTTATTTCTTCTTTCTGTTTCTGTCTTATGACTATTACGGGAGTAATCAGACATTCACATCTACTTTGCATTTACTTCTCACCATGTTAAATTTAACTCACCTTTTCATTGATATGCTTATACTGATGTCCTTGGAAGTACGAATCACATGAACAATGTCTAATAGTGTCAAAAATAAAAAAATAAAAAAAAAATAGACACTAGAGACAATATTCACCAAACATAAATCAGCACTATATCAATTACATTGGCAGGACAATATCAAAGCTCCAAACTGTAAAATTAGTTCAGGTAATGCAGAAAATATTAAATAAATCATAGGAAAGATTTAAAAAAGAATATTTCTCTCTCTCTTGTGTCTACTAAAGCAGATTTCAAATTAAGTCGACAATTTTATGGAATGAATATTTGTCCACTTCTGGAGAGAATTAGACCACAAATGCATATTACATAAAGTAAGCTCACAAATAACTGTCACTTAATACTTTTGACCACATCTGTCAATTAGGGTTTTGCAATTCCTGGGCTGATTATGACTTTAGCTATACAGTAAGTCATCCAGACACCAGCCAAGTGTGTGTGTGTGTGTGTGTGTGTGTGTGTGTGTGTTTGTGTGTATTGAGGATGAAGGATAACCTCACAGAGCTCGATTATACCACAAAGGATTTATCAATTCCTGCTGAAGCAGCAGTTGGAAGAAGAGTGAGATGCCTTCAGGCATCACAAATGGAAGTAGATGCTTATAATTAGGCAAACAAATCCTGTCGTGTGGCTATATAACAGGAAAATATGAAAGAAAAGCTTAATAGTTTCGGGGAACTGCTTTACCCCTTTGCCTCCTACACTCTCGGTATGAGCCTCTAGCCTTTCCAGTCATTAACAGATGACCTAGAAGTAAAAAGCTTACTTCTATTTCAGATGTTCATGGTAATCCTGCCTGGCCCCTGGCCTCTCTAGTGCAGGTTTCCCACTACCTCTGTATTGTACCTGCCACTCCTATGTGGACAGATTATAGAGACATATTTTAGAATGGCTCTAGACATTTACGTCATATCCCTACTTACTACTCTTTTTCTGGACAGAAATCCTGCAATGCTTAGACAGGGAGCTTAATTCTCATGCCTTGCTTAACACTGGTCAGAAGCGTATTTTGTTGCATTATGAGTGCTGTTAACATTGCACAAAACTTTCAATTTCCATTCAAATAAGAAAATGAGAGAAACACATTTTGCTCTGAGTGGCAATACTACAAAAGCAGCCCTAGCAAGGGCCTGAATCATGAGTCTACTGACTACCACTGAAGAGGTACACAGGATAACCAATTTCTATGGCAAGACTTATTTCTGTTAACAAAGTACTAAATATTGATTGTACGTAATACCATCCTCCTACATGAGTACTACAAACACTTGACTATAAAGTCAGAATGACTCAACTTCCCTTTCTGGGGCAATGAATATGTACAGTGTTTTTTTTGTGTGTGAAACAATCCCAGCAATAGAAACCTTTAGGCAGACTGTAACGTAGGTGCCAGGGCATATCATTTGTATTTGATATGGAAAAAAAAAAAAAAAAAAAAAAAAAAAACGAGTTTCCAATCTAAATCAAGAATAGGGACTTGAACCACAGTGTCTCATATTCAAAGAGTGTCCTCAGTATTGACAACCTTATGGCAATGAAGATGAAGAAGAAGCTCTCTTTGTCTCCGACCTGAGTATTGGAACTCAACCAACCTATCCCGTTGAAACTGAGACAAGAAAGGACTTCCCAAAGAATGCCTGATTCTGATGAATCACTTTTTCCAACTCTATATAATTTTGCTGGAAAATTACCAAGTACCTTATTCTTGTGTATCAAATGAGATGCTTACTTTGGCATGTCTCCTTGTTTCCTGTACTGATATTTTCTGCTCTCTCTGGAAGCAATGACAGGGATAACCAGTGACCAGTCCCTCAGGGGGAAAAATAAAAGGGATTATGAAATCTTAAAAGAATGATTCAGACTATCACTCGGAAGTCTTGCTTGCAAAGTATGTTTCTGTCTTTCAGTTGAGGATAGTCATCTGGTTAGCCAAAATTGTATCTGTTTTTCTTGAAGCTCTTTCAAAGTGAAATCAGTGCACTGTAAAAGAAAAACTTTATACTCCAGTTCTGTAGCATTTGTTTACCACCAATGCAAACAGTGATCATAAAATTGTCTTTATTATTACAAGGTTATGTGACCCTGGCACCATACAACACCTTTTCCTATCAGCATTATAAAATAAATATTTATCAAATAGCCACTATTGATATGGAAAGTAATGCATAAGTTGAAAAATACATGAAGGGAGAACACTTCAAATAACAGATGGAAGTTGGCAATTTGTTAGAGTACATATAATGTAAATATCTAAAGCCCATGGACAAGAATAGAATGAGACAACTCAGGAAACACAAGCTAAATTTAGTCATATTTCAGTTATAAAACAGTTTTAGCTATAAATCTACAATCAGTTGCCCAAGCCAATTCTTTCACAGTCATACTTTCATATCTTATTTAAATGCTGATTTAATTTCTCTTTTCTTTGTAAGCAGCATGTCAGGACAATATTGCCAAATTGTTAGCAATGATGATATCACACGTAATTTGTAGATCTCAGATGTAAAATTCAATGATATGCAATAGCAAAATCATTTACTTTAAAGTAAAATACTGATTTTACAGGAGAAATAGCAGAGATCAGATGTAAAGTAATGTCAAATGCCAAAATAGTATATTTTCTGAGAAATAATGGTTTACAGTTCTGATAAGCACAGGTGTTTTTATAATAGCAACCAGTAAAACAATCCAAGACAGAAATGTAATTTAAAATTGATTATCTCCTTTCAACATTACAGCTTAAAACATGAAAGCTGTGTATCCCTGTGCCCACTCTGTTTTGATATGCCATCCAGCTGGGCTAAGCTTTTTCTGAGCGAGCTATTCTTATAATCCACTCAAATCAGTATAGTCATAAAACAAATGAGGATTAACAACATCTACTGCAAAATTATGCAGCTTCTGTGGCTTGTGGGTTATCTTTTTATTTCAAATAGAAATTCTGGTAGTTAAGCAGTAACTGTGAGCCCCTCAATATTTGAAATATAATTATTTAAAGTGTGATGTTATAATCTTAGCACTAAGGAGCTTCTAACCAGAACTATGCATACCAGTGTGAGGGGAAAGATATTCAATGTGTTGAAGGATAAAGAGAGATGATACCAAAGTGTCTGTGGCTTAAACAAAAGTATCAGATTTTCCCAAGCACAAACGCTATTTCTAGCAGTTTTTACTCATGCCACCAAAGTATAACTGAGCTTCATAGTCTCCTTCATGAACGAAAAACCTGTTCAGATCACACCGGTTTGCAATTGAGCAAGCACAGGTGGCAACAGCAGATGCAAGCTCTTTAACTCTCTTGGCACCACTGCAGCTTTTCCATCCATAGTGGAGGAATCGTGAGTATCAGTATTTCACAGACTGGCAAACAGCTTCAGTCCTCTCTGCTGTCTCCTTCGAGGAGGGTGTCTTCCCTGGAGCACTGTGCACAGTGGTAGCAGAAGCAGTGCAGATTTCTGATTTAGGTTAATCTATCACTCCTGATGGCACTGGTACATGAATCCTGGTCTGGTGAACAGTTCCCAGCACACAAGGCTCTAAATTGTAATATTACAGTAATAGGGAGGGAATTTGTACTTGAGTAACTAAAAGATATACTTCCTGAGACACAAGCAGCCTTTAAAATAGAGGTGTTCAATTCCAGCAATTGCTGCAAAGAGGTAACTATCTTCTGCTGCCTTTGCAACTGCTTTATGTACTGGAAGAGACTTTAAACATGAAAATAAGCATCTTCATCTTCAGCTAGGAAGGACTCCAGAAAAACTGTTATCCTTGCTTTATTTAATGATGCTTCATGATGCTTTATTTTAAACTCCCTCTCTTTCTTCATACTTTTGCTGCATACACTTTATGTCTTAGAATATCTACACAGGAACAAATTGAAAAAAAAAAAATGTTGGAAATTTCAAATAAAATAAAATAGAAAGCTTAAGACCTTGTCTGTGACTGGCTCGTGATTTACTTTTGCAGCTGATGAATACTGGTCATGGTAACTCATAAAGCAACTGGGTAACAAAACACTTTTACCAGAAAATTAAACTAACAAACAAACAAACAAACAAAAAAAAAAAAAAAAAGGGAAAAAAAAAAAAGTTTTTAAAGGTACCCATGTGAATATCAGTGTGTTTCTCATTTTCTTAAACACATGCTTTAGTGTGCTGGCTTAATCTGTCACATCAAACATATGTGTTACTTTTTCTTTACCTTTCCTGGTTGCTAGAACATGTGCTAAAATGAGCATGATATTCCTGGCAGATGTATTTTAATTTCAGCACTTCAATAGATGGTGGTTGTCAGGCACCCGGCCTCTTACCAGCTTAGGTTTATAATACATTTCCATTAAAAGAGATAGGAATGTAATTATGTTTAGGAAAACAATACCAGAATTCTACCACTTTTCTGACATTATTCTTTCCCTTGTTTGCATTATGCACGGGCAACTGAGCATACTTGCAGACATTTCCATTTCCATTACATTTCTATTTTGCTCAGAGCATTTCTAATTTTGGAAATGCCCATTGACCAGATACTCTCTGTAGCCAGTACATTCTGTCAGCGATAACTAAATATCAGTTGTTGGCAAGACAGGCAGTACAACCCCAATCTGCTTTTTCTCAAAAGGAATGAGAAAGTAATGAGGTGTGTCATCATAAAAGTGAATTGTATTTCAGAGTTACACAGCTTGCTGTGTCAAGCACGAATCTTGTTCTTGCCCCCTGTTAGACCAGCCCGTGTTTTGTGTCTAATCTGGTGATAAATGAACAATAGAGCACTGGACTGTGCTCACTTTTAGGAAAGTCTGTGAACGGCTTGAAGCAAGAGATGACACTAATCCAACAAAAATGAAACAGCATGCTTCTGATTTCATGAGACTCGATTGCCATGAAATAACTCCTGCTTTCCATTGCTGAAGTTAGTGATCAGTTATGTCGGACTGTTAAGCAAAGGGCTGTAGGGGACTTTGCTATAAGAGAAGGAGAATGAAGAAGAGAATGTTCAGAAAGGGTCTGTGGAAACACCTATCTTAGTTTGTGACTAGTCTTTCTTGGACAAAATACACTGCATAGTAATAGGTCACATCCCAGTCAGGGTTGTAGTCAATATAACAGGTAAGAATCATAGAATTATTTAGTTTGGAAAAGACCTCCAAGATCAAGTCCAACTGTTAATGCAGCACTGCCAAGTCTACAACCAAACCATGTCCCTAAGCACTACAATTACATGTCTTTCAAATACCTCCAGGGATGGTGACTCAACTAGTTCCCTGGGCAGCCTGTTGAATGCTTCACAACCCTTTCAGTATTTCATTTGTTTTTCCTAATATCCAACCTAAACCTCCTCTGATGCAACTTGAGGCCATTTTCTCTTGTACTTTGGCTTGTTGACTGGGAGAAGAGACTGACACCACACCTTGCTACAGCTTCCTTTGAGGCAGTTGTAGACAGCAATAAGGTCATGGAATCATAGAATCATAGAATATTCCAAGTTGGAAGGGACCCATAAGGATCATCAAGTCCAACTCCTTGCACTGCACAGGACTACCCAAAAGTTTAGACCATGTGACTAAGTGCACGGTCCAATCTCTTCTTAAATTCAGACAGGCTTGGTGCAGTGACTACTTCACTGGGGAGCCTGTTCCAGTGCGCGACCACCCTCTCAGTGAAGAACCTCTTCCTGATGTCCAGCCTTAACTTCCCCTGCCTCAGCTTCACCTTGTTCCCACGGGTCCTATCACTGGTTATTACAGTCTCCTGAGCCTCCTTCTCTCTTGGCAAAATAGTCCCACTTTCCTCAGTCACTCCTCATAAGATTTGTTTTCTAGACCTTTCACCAGTTTCATTGCCCTTCTTTGGAAAGTGAAAGTAAGAATAGCACTATTGAACTAAAATCCTCCCTGAACACTCAGAAGTGCAGTGAAGATTAAATTCCATGCTGAACTGTACTTTTCAAATTCTCCTTAACTTCCACACGTTGTATGGAGAAAGCTATTCTTACTCTTTCTAATTTAACATCTGTTTCTGTAGTACAGCAGACCTTTTCACTCACACAGAGCTTGGTTTAAGTAGATAAGACTGTGTCAGTATAAAGGTCTGTGATAACAGTCCTGAGTGCAAAATTGAGGCATGATTATATACCATATTAGTTTATGCAATACAGAAGAATAGAGAAGATTTGAAGAATGTCTCTGTTGGAAATGAAAGACCAAAAATGCACCACTGAGCTTTTTTTTTTTTTTTTTTTTCCCTAAAATTGGATAGCGGACATTTGGCACATGAAACAACCTTATAACAAAGCTTCTATAAAACATTTTGGACCTCTGAAGCTAAAAACTTTGTTCTTTTTAATGCTGTTAAGGAGAAGAAAAATTCAAAAGCTAACAAGTAGTAATTGCTTTCTGAAAAGAAGGCTGCCTAAAGTTAAGGTTATTTTTGTCCATTTACAGTGTGTACTGCATTTTTCAGCTAAATTATAGAAAATTATATGCCATGAATTTCTTGCTGCCTTTATATGAATCTCACAGTTCATCTTTGTTATTATTTTGATGCATTGTACCAATTGTGTTAAGTTTACCAAAAAAATATTCCCAAACAAACCAGATTTCCAATAATTAGCTTTGTACAGAAACTATTGACTTTTTTTTGAATACATGTTATTGTCTTTCACACAAAACTCTTCAATGGACTAACGTTCTGCATTTTCTTTGTCTCTCCTACTTGCAATACAGAATAAAGTTTATGTTCTTTGGGACTAATTTTGGGGGAGCAGAGGTGAATTTATTATTAAAACCAGTACCATGAAACAAAGAATTAATGTTTCATTCTGCTCCCCTCCCCAAACAAACAAACAAAAAACAGTGGAGATTATTTAAAATATTTTCTCACTCTTGAATAAAATCATATAACTCATAATACACTTTAAAAACACTACATGTTAAAATTGACTTTGATTAGTCTACACTTAATTGTAGACAATGTTTTATAAAGTAGTATGGGATCTCTCATACTTAGAAGCAAATTCAAATACAATCATTAGAAAGAGTTTTCATTGTTTCAAGCAAATGAAATGCTTATATATACATATATAAACCTGGCATCTTTGTCATAAAAAGGTGAAAATTGAAATATAAATAACATCATAATATTAATGGTCTCTGATATTACTTCAAAAATAAGCAGAACACACCATTATAACTTACTAGTCACTAAAAGGGAAGGTCAGGTAACAGAGCCACAAGGCAGTGAAAGGTTTGCTGCTTGTGTGGCCATTTGAAACACTGTGTAGGAGTACAGAGAGTTATTGCAGAAATTTGTACCTAAAATGGCTCTAAAAAGATCAGACAAATTAATTTAATCAGTGAATATTAAATGCAGTAGGAACAAATGCATACTCAGTTTCAGGGAGCTGCTAAATTGCCAGTAGCAGGAAACTGGCATAAATTAGCAATGGGAAAATAACTGTATACTCACATCCACTTCTGGCACACATCAGAGATGGAATACTGATACCCATGTCATTTTGATCTGACCCATTGTACTAGTTCTTGTGGTTCCAGATATTTACTCTCCACTTTTTTCTTTTTATTTATTTAACAAAGTCTGAGTTTTCTTAGAAGTTAGAACAACTTTCTACTTATTGGTATACAAACAGACACTCCAAAGATATGAGAACTCTGGAGCCAAAGAAAGATATTTGTTGTGCTCATTGCTTGCCAACAGCCATGATGCTTTTCCAGCTTGAGTTGAACAATTTTATTGCTATGCCAGGGTCTATGTGGTGGGAATACACAAAGTGCAGTGCATTTCTGTGTCCTTGGAGTTATTTGTTTCTGTGTGCTAAGTCAAAACTGTAGAATAGGAGAGCATTTATTCCTCTCCATAAGGTGATCACATTTATTCATTTCTCTCTTTATGTATATTTTGATGAAAATGCGTGGCATGGGTTACTATCCCATACTTTATAGAATCATAGAATATCCCGAGTTGGAAGGGACCCATAAGGATCATCAAGTCCAACTCCTTGCACCACACAGGTCTACCCAAAATTTTAGACCATGTGACTAAGTGCACGGTCCAATCTCTTCTTAAATTCAGACAGGCTTGGTGCAGTGACTACTTCACTGGGGAGCCTGTTCCAGTGCGCAGCCACCATCTTGGGGAAGAACCTCCTCCTGATGTCTAGTCCAAACTTCCCCTGCCTCAGCTTCACCTCGTTCCCATGGGTCCTATCACTGGTGATTATGGAGAATAGGTCACCCGCCTCTCCACTCCCCCTTGCGAGGAAGTTGTAGACTGCAATGAGGTCTCCCCTCAGCCTCCTCTTCTCCAGGCTGAACAGGTCCAGTGACCTCAGCCGCTCCTTGTATGTTTTCCTCTCCAGGCCCTTCACCATCTTTGTTGCCCTCCTCTGGACACTCTCCAACACTTGAATGTCCTTTTTGTACTGTGGTGCCCAGAACTACACACAGTACTCAAGGTGACACCGCACCAGCGCAGAGTAGAGCGGGACGATCACTTCCCTCACCCGACTAGCGATGCCGTGCTTGATGCACCCCAGGATATGGTTGGCCCTCCTGGCTGCCAGGGCACACTGCTGGCTCATATTCAACTTGCTGTCAACCATGACCGCCAGATCCCTCTCTGCGGGGCTGCACTCCAGCGTCTCGTCGCCCAGTTTGTATGTATGGCCAGGGTTGCCTCATCCCAGGTGCAGGACCCGACACTTGCTTTTGTTAAACTTCATGTGGCTGGTGATCGCCCAGTTCTCCAACCTGTCCAGATCTCTCTGCAAGGCCTTTCCACCCTCATCCAAGTCCACAACTCCTCCAAGTTTGGTGTCGTCAGCAAATTTGCTCAAAACACCTTCTAGTCCTACATCCAAATCATTTATAAAGACATTGAAGAGGACTGGCTCTAAGATAGAGCCTTGAGGGACCCCACAAGTGACCTTCCGCCAGCCTGATGTGGCCCCATTTACCACAACCCTTTGAGCCCTTCCCATCAGCCAATTGCTCATCCAGTATACATACACATGCACACACAGACATGCTGACAGACTTACAGACTGATGGAGATGAATGGGGCTATGCTCAAGGCTTATTTTATTCTTACCTGAAACTTTAGTTACCAATGCTAGGAGTTGTTCTGCAGTCCCAAGGTTTCTATCACATCTTTTGTCAAACCGATATGCTTTGCCTCTGTTACTCAATGTTTGTAAGGCTGTTTCAAGACTTAAGAAGAAAGATAGAGGAAGCAGATTGAAGTGTTTTTAGCCAGCTCATGTCTTCCAGTCTTTTATCACTGTCTCATCTGACTGATAGAATTCATCTGGAATCCTTTCCCAGTATTGTGGCAAGGTTAGAATGAGGACAGCAGTCACCCAGAGAAGTCCAAAACTGAGAAGACAGAAGTGGTTCTAAGGACTCAAGGGAAATCACTGAAGGACATGGATGACTTACATTTCAGTCTTTGGCTGAAGCTCTTTTGATCTGTGCACACAGCTTGGATGTCAGTCTGACAGCTTCTACTATAATGATACGTGAATATATTGTTGTTTATATATATATATATATACTCCTGTCTATTCTCTTCTGTTCTCTTGTGTCTATTTCTGTCCAACTCACAGTAATTTTAATAAGATTTATTTACCTCTACATTGAATTATTGCATCACATCATACACTTCACAGGGATAAGACTTAAAACCATTCAGAAACCTTCAGCCTTTTGCACACTTGACACAGCTTCACCCTTGACTCAGCACCCTTATGTCTCCAGTCTGCTTCTCACTCCATCTCTTCCTACTACAGCAGAGGTAAGTTAAGAGCTTGAGTTGTGCACACATCTGCTGTGCTCTGGCAGCTCCCTCATTTTGTATTCTTACCTCAGGTTCTGCCTTCACTCCTTGGGGTCATATAAAAAGAATCACATACGTTTTAATGTATTTGACTACATTAATGTTCTTGACTGCATCTTCTTGAGAACGGATAGAACTTGTTCAAGATAAATCTTGCAGTGTGTGGACAGTCAGTGAAACTGCATAACCACAGTCATTCTTTGGTAAATATTTCTTATGGATCCATTTATGCATGTGTGATTATCCAGACCTTATGTTTACAGCCCTAGCCACTGCATGTTTTTCATCTGTGCATTCTGGTCATAAATCACCTCAATGTGCCAACCTTCAAGGCTAATCTCAACAGGGTAGAAGCTGTGCCAGGCAATTATGAGAAGTGAACTTGAGAGGAAGAGAAAACTTGATGTTCACATTTTGCCTATCTTTGTTGTTTTTGTTTTAACATTGAAAAGTGACTTAAAAGGTATCTATGACAACTATTAAACCAGCTGGAGAAGTTTTGAACAGCACTCAGAGATATATCATATCCTTTTGCAGTGGATTGAAGTCTACCCACTTGAGCCTAGAGAGGATTTACCTCTCAGCCATTAGAAGTTTGCTTACATTTGCACATATTTATCCAGTGTAATTTGAGATGTCCTATAGTACTCTGGCTTCTGTCTGTACGAATGCAGTGATGTCCTATAAGTCCATATCTGCCAGTCCATTTATCTCAAAGACCTGTAGATGCTCATGTGTAGGCAACCAAACCAAACCTTAGACAACACAGACAGAAATCTAGAGAGCAGTGTCACCTTGAAAGAGAAGCCTAGAGCTCAGTTCAGTTACCTAAACATTGGTAGTTAGATCCATTTGCTCTAGCTAAACTATATGAAATATCTAGGTAAGGTTTCAGATTGGCATAGGCCTTGTGGGAGACTTGTACACTTTTGGAGTGGCAAGAGTCAGACAGGAGCCTTATGCCTGAAATGATGCCAGATATTTGCCCTTAGGCAAATGAATCAGCCTTAAATGTAGATGCTCTACAATATGAGTCAAGATGGCTAAATTACATGTAGACACGTGGAGAAACTTAAACTTCTGGTTTATGCTGGGGTTGGATGTCACTGTTACTGTCCTATATGGTGTGTTAATTCCCCAAAATGCAAAGACTATTACAAGCTTCCTCTTTTGTATATAATAAAAATCATCTCACAGAACTCCCATACAATTAACTGTAAGTGCTGATAGGAAGTTTCTAACTGAATTCTTTGTTCTTAGTTTATGAAGTCATAGGCCTCCTAAAGTTGCTTTCTAACACGTTTTGCTAACATGACTGCCATTACTTCTATAATTCAGCCATTGCTGATAATCAGTATTATTTGAGATAAACCAAAGTGTTCAATTGGAGCTAATCATATACTTGAAGAAAATAAACTGCATTTGTATTGGGGAAAATAAGAATCAATACTTCTGTAATTCACCTGGAGTCATTGGAAGCCGCTAGTATGATGTGCCATGTGAAGCAGGACTTCAACACTGGTAACTCACAGGTGTTAGTCCAGGTAGTTTTAGAGTTTTTGCCTTATTATAACGTAGACACTATATATAAAAATGAAAACAGAACAACCAACCAACCAAAAAAAAAAAAAAAAATAACACCAAAAATATTGTTTAGGTTTTATTCCCAATGTGTAAGATTGAAGTATCCACAGAAATTAGATTAAAACATCAAAAATATTTTTCCCATATAATTAAAATCAGGAAAATTAGATTTTATATACATAACATGAAGATCAATAATTATCCTGGTTTGAGATTACTATTTTTAACAAAAATTACCAATTCAAAAACCAATGTATCATTTTTTATTATTTTCCTATATTTTGTTTTACTGACAAGCAAATTTTCAAGCACTTACAGATAATAATTTTATCCATTTCAGTCTGGGTAACACTTACAAGTGTGATATTCCAGTGTCCTATTTGAAATTCATATACTAATCAATGCCAGAAACCTCATTGATTTTCTGAGGAAACTGCCAACAACTTATCATTCAGTACAAGAACCCATGAACACCTTCTGATATTAAGTATAATGAGCTAATAGGTGGTGTATTTGTATTCTAGATCAAGGTATTATTTTCTTCAAGTTCCCTGACTTCATGAATCAGACCTGTTAAATACCCATCAATACTCCACAGTTTCATTAGGAAGTATCTGTGTTTCCCTCATAATGATTATGAAAATTATTTTTAAAAAGAGAACAAGGCCTCATGGACTAGGATACTCCATTTTGTAGCCAGAGCATTTTGAAGTTATATTAAAAGAGAGAGAGAAAGAGAGAGAGAGAAAGAGAATTAGATAAACAGGCATGAGAGATTTAAAAAGTTTGAAATAGATGCAAATTATTCATATGAGTTGGCCGTAGACATAGAACCATAGAACAGTATGGCTTGGATGGACCTCTGTAAAGTCAGTTGATCCAACCCTTCCCAACACAAGACTAGTTTTGATCAGGTTGCTCAGGGCTTTGTCCAGTCATATCAGTCAACTTAAAAAAATAGGGAGGAAGCTTGGAAAAAGAAGGGTTCACTACCTACATAAATAGTAGACAGTGAAGACAATAGATACAATTCCCAGGTGAGTGGGATTAATAACTCCTGTCCATATTAATCATGAGAAAGAACTGATGCAGTGGAAGGAATTATACCAGACACAAAAATCACTTCCTATGATCCCTCTGTGGCACCAAAAGACTAGAACAGGAATGGCTGGTGGCTCAAGAAAAGAAAGCAAAAGTAAAGAAGCAAGAACAGACCACATAAACAAGACTTTTCTCATACTCCAACCATGTTAAGACAAGATGTTTTACCTTACAGCTAGGTCAGATTGACTGACCCACTGCAAATTGTTAGAGTGGTATAAGAAATACTAGTAATTTCTCAAAGTTATTGGTAAGACTATATAATGGAATGTTATAGCTGAAAGGTATAGCTGTTTACCCATAACTTCACATCTGTTTGAACATACTGTAGCTGTTTTGCTGCAAGTGAAATCACTCTGAATTGCTGTAGTAAGAGAAGAAAATTCAAAGCCACAGACTTTTTTCTCCTTGTTGGAAAAATAGGTTTAAGCTTTGATAAATTCATAGAAATTTAAAATTCAAAGAAAAATTTAAATTCAAATAAAAGAGAAAAATATAATGGGTTATCTGCTGATCAGAAGAGAGATTTACTGTTTCTGGAACTCAGATTTGCTAGCTGAGAATATAATGCTTTAGTTTTCAGTTTTTGTTGTTGTTTGTTTGTTCGTTTTTGACTGAGTTCCTTCTCAAAGTACATTAAATTTATCAAGAAATTGAGTTAATAAGGGGAAGCTATTGATTTATCTATTTATTTATTTTTAAGTGTGAATTCACCATGCAAGAAGATTTCAAGATAGCAGTATATGTGCTACTTTCAATATCTGGCACATACCAGCATGCATAAACTTGCTATTTTAAAGATATACATCATGTTTACTTTTCAATGAATTTGCTGGCTTAATAAGAGAGGAAAGTGATGTATGAATTCTGGGTGTGCAGCTCAGCTGACTCTCATCTGAGGGTAGCAGACAAGCGTCAGAGAGAAATTCTCACTTGGAATCCATTCAAAATGGAATTGCTGAATCCTTTCATCTAATCCAAAAGAAACTCAATTACAAGGACTGACATTATACAACAGAATAAAAGCAGTGTTAGCTCCAAATCCATGAAGGCTTGTTGACACAGGGAATGAGTCAAACTTACAGGACCATATGGTAAGAAGGAGTGTGTGAACAAGCCTCCTTGTCTTCCATCCAGAAAAGTTTGTGGCAGCATTCTTGACTGCAAATGCATCTTGTACCTTTTAAATCCATGCACACAAATGCCACAGCACCATGCAGACATGAGTGGCGTTGCACAATATAAGGTGTTCCATGAAGGGAGGTTCTCACCATAGGTCTGCTACATCTAGGTACAGTCTATGTTTGCTAACATAGAGCGGGATATAATGTTTGTGCTACCACAGGAATCACTCACACAATTTGTCTTAAACAACATGAATCATCACAGAGGCATGAACAGTACTATTCGCTTTCCCCACACTGGAAATTTAAAACAATTTATTCGGTGATGAAACAAATTGTGTAATAAAGCATTTTAGATTGCCATCAGTTCTAAAACAAACGTACTGAAAAGGCCATAAATTCACAGAGGGCTAGATACTATATACTTCTGAAGCTAGTTACAGTCTTTCTAATGACTTCTGTTGGATTAAATATGCTTCAAAGAAGAGGCCAGTTGCCTAAAATCCATGATTTTCCTCCAATCAGGTGTAGTACTTCCAGCAGAGAAAAGGAAATGCTGATGTACAAAGCCTTGGGTAGGAATAGTTCATACTCTGCTACTTACCTGGTTTTACAAAGATCTATTGAAATTGGAGTGGGAGAAGCTTATGATGTAAACAATGAAGATCCTGTATTATAGGAAGGCCAGATAAAGTCACTTTGTTGAGATGATAGATTATGAGTGGGTTGAATTGCTCCCTTTGAAAGACTGAGGCCTACGGTTTTGTGGGAGAGATAGAAAATAAGAAAAATAGCTATCAAAAGGAAGGAAAATAAAAACTTACAAAAAAAAAAAAAAAAGAAAAAGAAAAAGAAAAAAAAAGAATGTATCAGTTTGCTACGAGCAAAGAAGAGTTAGACAGTAGAAGAATTTTTCTAATTATAAAACTGCTGAGGCTTTGGAACAGCCTTCCAGAGAAAAATAATTAATTAAGTGATTCAAAGACGGAGCTTGCATCTATCTGTCACCTGAGAAAAAAAAAAAAAAAAAAAAAAAAAAAAAAAAGAGAATTGAATGTGATAACTCAGGAGGTCCTTTCATTGGTGCTTGTACTAGCTAAGAAAACAGTTCAGACACTAGCACGAATCCATCATTGTCCAGAACCTCATGTGATTAGCACATTCTTGGGCATGATTTTGGCCTGAACACAGCATCACTTTCCTGGACAAGAAAAAAATTAGGAAATGACATGATAGGAATTGTTCTGAATTGGCAGTATGATTGGGACCACCTTGTCATGGGGAGAGAGAGAAAGAAAAATGGGCAAATTTCACAGTGCCATTTGTCATCAGTGCCAGGAAACAGTCCCAGAATATTTTACAGGTAGAAATTTTAGTTTTATATTCCTAGTAACTTAACAAGGCATTGTGCCTAGGCTATAGGTTTTCAGGTATGGGGACTAGACTTTGGAGGCTAGATACAAAGAGTTACCATCGTGGCACTGCAAAGGGATTTCCACTCTTCAGCAGCAGTGGCCAAAAGCTATCTTCTGTCTATGGTGCTAAACTAATCTCCATAGTAACATGTTTGTAATCATTTATAAATGTGTTTTGGTGGTGGTGGTGGTGGTTTTTGTTGTTGTTTGTTGTTGTTGTTTTTTGATTTATTTTTTTTTTTCCTTATAAAATCCCTAACTTAGTACTCATCTTATTCCCAGGAATCTTGCCAGATAAGCCAAACTTTGTTTTGTTCTTTGACTCGTGATACAGGTTATCTAGCATGAGTTAGAAGCATTTTGGTACTCTTCCAGGCCCCATTTAAATAAATTGGTAAATCTTTTATTCAGGACAACTCTTGTTAGCCCTAAATTTATATGCACAAACTCTCCAGATGGCCTTCAATGCACATAATAATAGACTGAAGAGTTTACAGCGGTGTAAATCCAATTAGCTGTTTTACAAGTGTGGTATCTAGTTACTTTTTACAGATGAATAAATCTTTTCATGTAATTAGTTTTGTTTGTTGTTGCTTGCTTGTTTGTTTTTCTTTTACAGAGCAAAACTTTAATCTGAAGCAGTTTTATCTTGGGGGATAAAGCATAAGTTTGTTGATAACTACTAAATTTGCATAATTTGCAGTGTTTACTATTTTACAACTCAGATTAAAATCCTACTTTCTCATAGACTGGAATCATTTTAAATGACTTCATCAAAAAACAGATAACTAAAACAGGGATGAAGTTCATTTAAATGCAAATCATTCTGGAGCATAAATTACTTGATACTCACCCAGTTAAACTGTCATGTAGATGCTTCAGATGGGGATATCCTTTATATGTTTATGATTTTGTAAATAGTTTATCAGGATTTTATTTTTAAGTAGAATATTTGGGTTCAAAATTTGAGGAAAACATGATATATTGCATCAGGAAACTAATAAAAAAAAAAAAATTGTCTCTTTGGTTGCTCTCCTTATCTTCATCTGTACTAAAGCACAGAAAACTAAGCAACTGGGTACCTTCTAATTTATTACAGCTACCTGCAGCTCTAATTACTCTGTTATCCTCTTAGATAATTTGATGTTACCTTAACAGATCCATACTTTAAGTATATCAGGTCTTATTCCTAATAGAAATAAGGAAGACCATCTAACTGATGTGGTGAGTCAAAGTGAAATCAAAATTACAACTCCCAGGTATAAGTGGGTGATTTTGTAAAAACAATAGTGCCTGCTCTTTGATCTTTTAATGCTCTGCATTGCACCAGAATGACCACTGGTGTGTGGCTGAGATACATAAAGCACATTTTCCAAACCCATCTGCATTCATCCATCTTTATAATTTCTAATTCTCTACACAGACTTGCTGTTCTTTCTACAGGGCCTCTTGGCAGCCTCTTTGAAACTGTCATTAAGTTGGGTACCTGAAACACCCATATAAGGAAAGTGATTTCCCCTCCCAGTGGCAATCCTGCATTGCTACATTTTTTGACCCATCATGTCAAAGAGCCTCTGGAACGAATTGCATTTTTTTAATTTAATTTTTATTTTTTATTTATTTTTTTTTTTTCCATGATCCTTAGTAGGAACCCTCTACCTTTCCCTGTATTTTGTCCAAAGCATGAGTAATGTCTCCTTATCTCAGTGTATTCCTTATATTCACTGCATGGTTAGTTAACTTTGGAAAGGATGTCTTGTCTATACTTTGCAGTTTCTGCTTTCTGTTTTTATATCTTGTTGCTTGTTTGCAGAGGGAGTTTAAGTGGCCTTATTTTGGATGGGGCTATTGTGGAACCTTGTGATACACTTTTTGGAAAAAAAAAAAAAAAAAAAAAAAAAAAAAAAGATTTTCTCTTTTCTCATTCTGATTCTGTTCTGTGACACCATCCTTATCCTAGTGCTCCCAGTAATGCATGCTGCCACCGCTTATTTTTGAGTGTCTGGCCAGACATTGTAATCAGTCTAAATTAAATGGGATATTCCTTGAAAACACTCTTTACTTTTGTCCTGGTTTCATTTAGGACAGAGTTAATTTTCCTCCTAGTAGCTGGTAGTGTGCTATGCTTTGGATTAGGATGAGAAGACTGCTTCTAACATGCTGATGTTTTAATTGTTGCAGAGCAGTGCTTACACCAAGCCAAGGACTTTTCAGCTCCTCGCTCTGTCCTGCCAGAGGGCAGGCTAGGGGTGCAGCAAGAGCTGGGAGGGGACAGACCCAGGACAGCTGACCCAAACTGGCCAAAGGGGTATTCCTTAACATCTGACGTCATGCTAAACAATATATAGGGGTGGCTAGCCGGGGTGGGGGGGTGGCTGCTCAGGGATAGGCTAGGCATCAGTCAGCAGGTGGTGAGCAATTGCATTGTGCATCACTTTTTTCATACACATTATTATTACTAGTACAATGATTATTATTATTATTATTACTTTCCTGTCTTAAATAACTGTCTTTATCTCAACTCACAGGCTTCACTTTCCCGTTTCTCTTCCCCATCCCAGAGAGGGAGGGGGGAGGGTGAGTGAACGGATGTGTGGTGTTTAGCTGCTGACCAGGTTAAACCACAACAACTTTACAACCTTTACACATTGCTTCCAGGCTGAGACTACAGGTCCAATAATTAAATCAATGTGGGATCTTCAGTTGCTACACCATGTCACTGTACACAGAGAATTAAAAGAATCTCAGTATAGGTCACAGATTTATTATTTTTTATTATTTTTATTATTTATTCTAAGTTATTTTGCTTATCTTACAACAGATGTTTACCTGTCACTATATTTTGCAAGTCTGGTGAATATCACAGTCTCATTTTGATGCAGTATCTGGTAGTAAAATTAATTAAATTCATGCTATGTTGCACAGAGATGTAAACAGCTGGGTTTGCCATGCTTCTCCACCTTTTTTCTAAATGCAGTCTGCTTGTATGCTGAATTGTGCTTTTCTCTTTCCAGTGAATATTGTTTTATTTTAATTTTATTTAGGAGCTACAGAGGTACTATAAGGTTTTCTCATGTTTCATGAGGAAAATTTGTTGATTTAAACTCTAGTACTGATGAGTATGCTTCATATTGCAGTTTCCAGAAATGTCAAGTGAAGTGAAACTCAGCTGACTACAAGGACTTTAGATCACACTAGCTGTTTAAATTTTCCAGACACACATCCTATCTTAGCAGCATTTTTACCTCTGTTCTTGCTCCCCAGGCATAACTGCTTACTTAATAATGTATTTGTTTTTCTGCAACAGTTGACCTTATTCTTTCTTTTTTATTACACACTGTATTCCTCCATGTGGCCATGACGGGGGACAACACAGAGCTGGTGTGATGGTTTTATGTTGATTACAGACTGCTTTTCACAGGAGGAATCCTACCATAGTTGATTAAATCCGTTCATTAAACTGTGTATGAAAGGCCCCTAAGTACCAGTAGAGTAGCATGTAGAAACCCATTATAAGAGTGAATCAGAGCCTTAAGTTATGATTGTCCTTATCTACATACAGATAGCAAGCAGGTCCGAAGCAATATTCTCTTCATTACCTCCATTCTGGTTTTGTCCTCTTGCACAGAGGCTCCTTAGACTTCAAACTGACAGAAGTTGTTTGCGTCTCAGGGGTTTGCAAATAGTGTTAGGCACTTACTGCACACCTTGCAGTCATGCACACTCTGCCTGATCGTTTACTTGGGAAGCGGGAGGCCCTTATTTGTGCCAGTAGGCTTCTCAAGGGCATATTGCTTTGCTTCCACAGATCTGAACACGATCATGATATCCCATGCCCAAACATAGTGGGCTTCCGTGGCAAGGGTTTTGTAGCCAGGGGACTTCAGGGGTGGCCTCTGTGACCAGAGCAAAAGCCTGCTGTGCTACAGCAGCTGGGAGAGCAGGAAGTGCGAAACAGCCCTGCAGCCAGCAAAGTAAGCCCAGAAGGAGGGCAGGAGCAGAAGTTTCCAAGCATGGAGATTAAATTCCTCTCCTGTAGCCTGTGGAGAGAGCCCTGGTGGAGCAGGCTGTCCCTCTGCAGCCCATGGTCCCACATGGAGCAGATCTCCATGCTGCAGCCCATGGAGGAGCCCCCGGTGGAGCAGGTGGATGTGGCCTGGAGGAGGCTGAGGCCCATGGAGAGCCCCCACAGGAGCAGGCCCCGGGCCAGAGCTGCAGCCCGTGGAGAGGAGCCCACGCAGGAGCAGGGGGCCTGGGGAGAGCTGCCACCCGTGAGGGACCCGTGCTGGAGCAGTTTGCTCCTGGGGGATGGGCCCATGGTATGGAGCCATGTGGGAGCAGTTCTTGAAGAGCTGCAGCCTGTGGACAGCCCCCGCCAGCTCAGTCTGGGAAGGACGGCATCCCGTGGGAGGGACCCCACGTGGAGCAGGGGCAGAGAGGGACCGTGAAGGAGTGGTGGAGACGAAGCGTTATGGACTGACCGCAGCCCCCATACACTGTACCACCACTCAGGGGGGTAGGAGGGTGGATGGAGGGGAAGATTTTTTTAGTGTGCTTTTAGCTTCTCAATCTTCCTATCTACTAGTGATAAGCAAGAAATTATATCAATCTCCCTGTGTTGAATCTGATTTTGATGGCTGATCTCCTTGTCCTTATCTCAATCCTTGAGCCCCTTTCATTGGATTTTCTCCCTTTTTTCTTCTTAGGAGGGGGAGTGAGTTAGCAGCTGTGGTAGAATTCAGCTGTCCAGCAGGTGCAAACATCCCTAGCAGGGATTTGCAAGACAAACATTCATGTTTCTGAATCATTTCACATGTTTAATTAGGGAATTTCCCCAGAGATGTGTTGTTTACCCCTTCAAGATCTTTAAAAGCTGCCTAGATATAGTCCTGGCCAACCTGCTCTAGGAATACCTGCTTGAGCAGAAGGGTTTGACCAGGTGACCTCCAGAGATCCCTTCCAGTCTAAACTACCCTGTAATGTGCCACTGCAAAACAGTCACTGTATTAGCCAACACCCAAAAACCAGTCACTGTTACCACTTTTACAGAGGCACATATTCAGAGACAATACTTACTTTTCATGAATCTATAGCATTTGACCTGGAAGAAAGAAGCTTGCTTTCTAGGCTTTCTTCAGTCCAAGGGACAGCAGACTTACACTTATAAAAGAAAACACCCTAAACCCAAGTGAGATTTAAAAAAAAAAAAAAAAAAAAAAAAAAAAAGAGGTTTTCATACACCTCCCTAATCCAGAGTACAGCGTAATTCATGAGAATCAGGCTTCACTGGGATTAGTAGAACATGAAAAACAAAAGCATATCTGGATGGCATACAAGATTGGCTGGATTTTTGGCTGTACTGACAGGACTGAAGACGTAGCTTGTGTGAAATAGTCCTTATACAAAAGATGAAAGTAGGGACCAGACATTGTCTTTCTTTATAATTAATGGATTTACTTTTAGTCACAACCAAAAAAAAAATTAACTCAGACAGAAATGCATAAATTAAACGTATTTCTGAATTTGTCTCATAGAAGGTTGCAATTCCACTGTTCAATACTGTAGGTAGCTGTTAATTATTTCATGCCTTGGAGGTCACAGAGTGACACTTCTCTGTACCCTACAACAAAACACAAGCTAATATGATTGTCTATTTTTAAGAGGCAGGAGAGAAAATAGTATGTCATAAAGTTCATAGAATCTTAACTATTTTAGTAAAATGAGACAGAGATTTACTAACTTAAATCTATTGCAACAGAAATAAGGTTTATTTATTTCAGTCTGTTAGTTCTCTTTACCCCTTTTTGTTAAAGTGAAAAATAAAATGTAATTGTAATTGTAAATGTGTCTCCAAACACATTGTTGTATAGATGGAATATATTACTCAGATTAGCCTAATGTCCATCATTTTAACCAGTTAGAGTAAACATTTCAAAAGATAGAATAAAATTAACGTTTTCTTCTCTATAAAATACTAGAACAAGTATTTTAGTTTGCACACTGAATTAAGATGTAATAAAGTAGACAATTCTAATTACCCTTCAATTTAAAACATATTAATGAAAATACAATTGTTATACAGAAGATATCTAAATCAAATCCACAGTACTTTTACAGATGTTTTTAAAGAATCAACATCTTACGTGTCACATCTGTATACCAATAGAAATCTTTATCTTTTGAGAAGAATGAATCTTTGAAAATAAAACGTACAGCTGATTCATTAAATATTCTCAGGTCCAAGGAGAACTCAAACCTAATGAATGTCCAGCTTTACTGGTAGCTCCATTTTAATAGTCATAGAGTCATATAATGTTTTTGTTTGAAAGAGACCTTAAAGATTATCTATTTCCAAACCCCTTGCAAGGGCAAATATGCCATCCACCAGATCAGGTTGCTCAAAGCTTCATCCAGCCTGGCCTTGAACACTTCCAGGAATGGGGCATCCACAGCTTCTCCGAGTAAAGAATAAATCTAATATAGATCTACCTTCTTTTAGTTAAAAGCCATTCACCCTTGTCCTGTCATCACACCCGCTGACAAAGTGTTTATCCCCAGCTTACCTCTAGATCCCCTTAAGGTACTGTAAAGCCACTGTAAGGTCTGCCTGGAGCCTAGAGAACAGAGGGGGACAATCGCCTCCCTTGCCCTTCTGGCCACACTGCTTTTGATGCAGCCCAGGATACGGTTGTCTTTCTGGGCTGCAAGTGCACACTGCCAGTTCACGTCGAGCTTATCATCCACCACGTCGAGCTTATAATCCATCCTCAGTCCTTCTCAACCCCTTCTACTCCCAGCCTGGATTTGTGCTTGGGATTTCCCCAGCCCAGGTGCAGGACGTTGCACCTGTCCTTGTTGAACATCACCAGGTTTGTACAGGCCCACCTCTCAGGCCTGTCAAGGTCTAGATCAAGTAAACAGCAATAAATAGTGAAAATTAAATGCATCATGCAGCACCTGACAATTTCTGCACTGAATCAAAAAGATGGCACCATTGCAGCTAATCCATTTGCATGGCTACTGCAAAAGCAATAAATGTTAATAAAAGAGATGGTGGTAAAGGAAAGCAAAACACCAGAGACAGGCACTTCAAGGATGCTCAGCGATGCTTAGCTATCTAAACCCTCTATTTTTTGAACCACTATGTTTTTGTCAACATAAATAGTACTTCTGTAATGTTGCCTTTTAGAATTGGAGCTGGATTCACTACTGCCTGAATGTTTTACTGTTGTCATTTGGCAGTTAGAAGCATCCTTGAGGATAAAGTGAAAGGAAATGTATTCGTATTATCATACATGTGCTAGAGATCACTACAACACTACAATATTTTCTTTTTATACTTTCATTGCAAACACTCTTTGGTGTCTTCTTCTTCTTCTTCTTCTTCTTCTTCTTCTTCTTCTTCTTTTTCTTCTTCTTCTTCTTCTTCTTCTTCTTCTTTTTTTTCTTCTTCTTCTTCTTCTTCTTCTTCTTCTTCTTCTTCCTCCTCCTCCTCCTCCTCCTCCTCTTCCTCTTCCTATTGTTTTCTGTGGTTTCAGTCTTCAACATTTGTTTCCTTCCTATTTTCATTTATGCTATACATCCTGCTAAATTCCAGGTTAAGAATTCAACCTAATTCCTGAACTATTCATTTTTGAATCTGGCACTGCAGACGCACTCTTGCTCTATTATTAAATTCACCTTTCTATGTGTACTTTTACAGTGAACATCTCCTTCCCTGCAGAAATACTTTGATGATCAGCAAACGCTAAATTAAAATGAGAATTCTCTGCTTTCTTTCCAAGAGCCAGAGGCAGTGCTGTGCTTAGAGCCAATGCAGAGACCTAGGAGCATAAAATGGTTTTGGGTGCATTAGTTTGGTTGGCTGAGTAAAAACTATATCCTACAATGTTAATTTTGTTCAGGGAATGATCCAAGTCTTTGTTGCCAAACACAGCCCCATGAAAGTGTCCCAAGACAGTTGACAGCAATCTGTTGGAAAAGACCAAGAAACCCATTAATAGAAACCAACCAATATAAAACTCTCCCTACATTCCATCTGCCTTCTATCTTTTCTCTTGTTACATGAGCTGTGATCAAAGACCTATGCTTTATTTCCCTGTCAGTAGTCTCTTAGCAACTAGACTTCTAATTTACCTTTTTTCTTTTTCCAGAGAATTTTGGTGCTACATCAAAATTAAGTACAGCTTTCTGAGGAATATAGGGATGTTGCACATGCAATGTTCTGTTTCAGTAATTCCCAATTTTTCTAAGCCAAATTTCCTGCTGACTATGATAGATCCCACTGACAGAGTGTACATCAGGAGACCTTATTAGTTGGGGTTGTGTCCATGTAACAGGCTTGCAACTCATGGCATGAGAACGACTGGATTGCCCTAGATTATAAAAATAATATCTATTCAAGTTTTTTGTTTGTTTGTTTGTTTGATTGTTTGTTTTACTATGTTCTTTTATGTTCTTTCTCTTTTCTCTCTCCATTTATTTTAATATAAAATTAATCACAATCATTAAATATTTCTTCATTTTTATAATTTAAGGAAAAAAAAAACTTACAAACTTCTGCTGACTAATATAGGGACCTTAGATGAAGCAGTGTTTATATTTTAGAAGTCTCTCTGTGATGAGCAACTCTAACTTAATGTATCAAAATTTCCCTTATAATTCTTTCTTCAGATGTTTTGAAGCCAGTCATAAAAGATCAAAATGTAATAAAACCAGTAATGTCAGGCGCTGGTTGTTGAGTCTATTTGGGAACAGGTTCCTGCTAGAAAAAATCCTTCCAATTTCTTATTTTCCTGATGTTTAAGGCAATTTCCCTTTTTCAGCTCCCTCCATCTCTTCATCTTTCATTTTTTGAGTTACTCAAATGATTAAAACACTTTCAAAAATATGGTTGAGTATCAATATAGATGTGTGACAAATAAAGACAAGTATGAGTCTTGGATTCTTAGTCCAGGAAGACTTCAGACTTAAGCTCACAAATCCTGATTATACTATGATCACTGCTAGCACTAATTAACTTTCTCATTAAATATGTCAAATGCATTATCCCACTAAAACCAATTAGATTTCATTCTTCCAAATCTGTATAAGGCTGGACGGTCTACAGCATAGCAAAGACTCTAGGAAGATGAGCTCAAAATAAAACCCTCATATGTCACAAAATACTATGATATGGAGAATACTATTTTAGTATCAAGTACAGGAGTGTTGCCAAGTTTCTAAAGCTTTGAGAGGTATAAAGTTATAAGCACAAGTTATTTCAGTTTTCTTCATAGCAGTTGCTGTTCTTACTCTTTGTTACACTAGCACTCTGTGGGTAGACAGGCAGCTCTAAGACCCTAGAACTTTATTTTCAGAAACAGAAGATAATAATAATAATAATCTGCATGTAACCCATAGGAGGATGACTGACTTCTTGCTCATAACATCATTGCCCTGAAAATTAGGTGGAGATATCTGCATGATGGCTTGTCAGACTTCAGTCTTGATTGTACTAGTTCACTGATATTATTTTGTTATTTCCAAGACACAAAACCTTTTCTGCTCAAATTCATCTATGAAGAAATAATGTAGGAATCTAAGTAAACCTGGTTTCTGTATAATTATGAAGTTATTTCCTGAAAAATTCTACATCTGCAATGATTTGTTTTTAGTTTTTCTTGATTTTAATTGTGCCTTTATTTTACATTTTCTCATACTATTTTACTTTATTTCCAGTTTCACTTTTTGGTATAGTCACTTTTTGAGAGAAGTAACAGAGTAGATGACCTACTCATTTAAAGAAAATAGTATTCCTCTCATATATTCAGGCCCAAAGTTAACACTGTTTTCTTACACCAGTCCTTCCTTTACTAGCCATATGTGCTATAGATCTCATCTGCCATGACTACTTTGACTAAATTATTGCTTATTTCTTTCCACTTTGGTATATCTGTATTAGTGGATGAAGCTGCTATATTTCTAATAAGCACAGCTGGGTGCCTGCGGTCCACACACTATGATTTCTACCTACCTATCCATAACATGTGAATTCTACCTCTACTACATATTTCTGTCTTTTTAAATACGACACTTTTTCAGACTTTTTTTTTTTTTTTTTTTTTTTTTTTTAATTTGCCCAACAGCCTTTCCCTCTTGTTTTTCTTGTTCCTATTACATCCCCAAGAAAACTCCAAAGCACAAATACAGTAATATATTGCTATATGTCTGTCCTAGATTTTCCATGATACACTGGAGAATATAGTTTCCTGTGACTATATATTCTTGGCTGGGCAAATGTCAGCAAACACTGCAGTTAGCTCTGGGTAACTAACCTCTCACAAGCTAAATTGAAAAGATCAATGGCAATGGTATTTCTTTTGTGTTACCAGAATTTGTGGTATATTTGGAGCATATCACAGAATCACAGAAAATTTGAGGTTGAAAGGGTCATCTGGACATCATTTGGTCTAGCCTCCCTGTTCAAAAAGGGACACCCAGAGAAGGTTGCCCAGACACCTTTTGAATCTCAAAGAAGTAGATTCCTTAACCTCTCCGGGCAACCTGTGCCAATGCTCCATTGGCACCAAGACAGCAAAGAACTTCTTCCTGCTGGTCATCTGGAACCTCCTGTGTTCCAGTTTGTGCCCACTGTCTCTTGCGCTGACATTTGGCACCACCAAGAAGAGCCTGGCTCCATCCTCTTTTCATCCTCCCTTCAGGTATTTATATGCATTGATGACATCCCCTCTGAGCCTCCTCTTCTCAGGCTGAACAGTCCAGCCCTCTTCCCAGCCCAGTTCATAAATTGCTTAAGACACAGCTTTATTAAAAAATAATAATGACAATAAAATAAAGTGCATCAACATGTTACTTATAAGAAAGAATTGAGAGAGAGAGAGGAAGAGAGATGAGAGAAAGAGAGAGAGAGAGAGAGAGAGAGAGAGAGAGAGTATTGTTTTCTTTTTATTAAGTAGTAGAAACACTTTTCATAGCAGAAAAATAATAAAATTAAAAGAGAAAATATTCTGGTTTGTTAGAGTAAGTAGGACAATCTCTAATGCAGAATTAAATGGAAAAAATAAAATAAAATAAAAGAACTCTAGCCTTACAGTAAATGTTATTTTAAACAATATACATTTTAAAAAGACTATGTTGAAATAATCAATTTTTATTTATTCATGACAGAGTTGCTTTCAAAAGATCAATAAAGGCTTTTAAAATATTTAGCTAGACTAGCATGTTTGTTACTGTGAGCCAGAGCTTTGTTGAAGGGGTTAGATGGTAAAAAAGTCAGAACAACTTTTCTTGCAAATTGATTGAGATTAACTGGTCCAGAATACATAATCCAACAGACTTTGAAATGAAAATGAATTAGAATTGTTATGCGGGTTCCCTCTACTAAACTTTTAAATGTCTCTCAAGGTGGACAGAAATTTACCTTTTCTCATGCATATGTAGCTAGTAAAGCAAATCCATGTCCTTAATTAATATCTCTTTTATGCCAGTGAAACACAAGAATATCTCTTGGGGCTCTCATTAAGGAAAATAAGTTTAATGTTCAACATGGTTTAGTCATCTGCTGTGGAACAGCAGATTAACTGTAATATTTCCTTTTATATTTACTTTGTTGTAAATTGTTGCTTGGCAACATGGATATGGATTCAGATCATTATAATGTGTCTGGCTTTGAACAATTACTTTTTCTTTTGACAAACAGATTTGATTTGATTTCCTTAGTATTTGTAATGGTACAGAAATATTCCCATAATCTTTTATGAAATAGCTAGAATATTGTAGACCCTGAACTAAAACTACAGATCACTGGCCTAGACAACTACAAAATTAAGATATAGAAAAGCAAACCATATGTATAGAGCCCATGTTGCTGTTAGTTCATATTGACTGATGACAATCAAGTTTCTGAATTGATCCATAAAAAGTGGAACCAGTTTTCCAGTACTTGGAATATTCATGTTAAGGTTTGGTTCAAACACACTTTCAGAAATAGTTTCATGAAACTACTCCCAGCAACAGTGTTTGAGTTGCTCATGAAGCCAGTGATAAATAGCTGAAGTCATTAAGAGTCTTGCCCTTGACTTCAGTATGAATGTTGAATGAAAGGGTACTGAATGGAAATGTGTATACAAAAAATTTTAAACAAGGGATCTATTCTTACAGTTATTTACAGAAGAATAGTGAGAAAATATATTTGTATACTTGAACCACATATTTTACTGTGTTAGTTAGAGACCTTTCAATTACTCAGCTGTCACAGAAGAAGGCCTTGCTATGAATTAACTGATAAGTCATGATAGGATATACTCTATTATCATATGTTATTATTGGTTAATATGTCAAAAGCCTGAATACAACAAGAAAAGTAGGAAAAATTTCCAGATGTAATCATACTGCCTTGCTGTGAAATGTTTAAAAAGTACTTCTCAAATGTCATTTATCCAACATCCTCTGTGAAATACAATTGCATTATAGAAGAGTATGCACTTCATGAAGTTAAAATTAATTTTACTAAAAAGAATCAGTTTTTTCACTTTGCATCACTATTTCCTAAAATTTATGTCATTCCTGTATATCTGTATATAACTCAATTCTGGAACGTACTTTACAATACAATTTTCGAAAGCTCTTGTCAAAGAAAAAAATGTTGTGTTATTGGACTACAGAAAAAATATCTAAATAACCTATTATAAATAACCTATAAGTGCTTCTTTTTTTCTGTAAACTAATAACACTATTTTTTTTCTATCCCTTTTCTATCACATCTTTAGCTCAAAATAAATAAATAAATAAAACTATATCAGATGAATGTGTACTTTTTGTGACAAATCTCTGTTTGCAGAGACAAAGACATTGAGATGATGATAGATTTCACATGTATTCATAGGTGGTAACCATAGCCACAGTTCTGAAACCTAAAGCCTGATAATGATGTCTTAAGAACTTTGCAAGAGAGTAAGCACTTTTGTTAGTAGTGTTTCACCCAAAGTATGTTGAGTCCTATACTAATCCTTTATTCTTTTCAGACTCATAGTTAGTTGAAGACTTTGTCAAAAATGGCTCATTTTGACTTCACATGAGACCATCTGACCTCATTTTTATGCTTTTTTGTTTGTTTTGTTTTGTTTTGTTTTGTTTTTTTCTCAAATATATTCTGAAATACATTTGGTTTCAAATTTTTACATTGGCTACTTACATCTTAATGAAATTTCTTATGCAGCACGCAATTACTCACCTAGGGTACAAATCACCCCTGGGCTTCAGGTTTATTTTTGCTAAGACCAGATTCTGACAACACGACAACTCTATACAATAAAGGAGCCATAAAAGTTCTCAGTGTGAATTTTGTGTGTCTCACTGGCTGCACATTTTTTAAGATTTCCTGGACTTCCTTTATTTTGGAAGTAATTTAGGGAAAAAGCTCTTTGACTTGCACACTTCACCCCAAATTGGAATCATCTCATGTGCCTAAAGACTACTTTACATCAGAGTTCTTGTGGTTTATGATAATGACATAAATCCTCAGCCAGTAAAATGGTAGGAGAACATGAGCTGTCATTTGCTAAAACCATCCAATTCTATTTTGGGTCTTGACTGAGTACAAGAATTTTGTACTGGATACTAGCAGGGACAGAATGCTGGAATTTGTGAGGTTTAATTTGGGTAGTAAAGTAAGTTTTGTATTTTTATAGTACTAAATGTGTCTTGCTTGTGTGGACATCAACACAGAAATCAAGTCAATGCCTTATTGTGGGAATTACAGTCACTTAAAATGTCTAACTGCAAGCAGTAGCCAACTCAAATAGTTGATGTAATACAGCCTGAGTGCATAGATATGTGTTCTCTTTTGAAAAGAATGCTTTCAAATATGCTTTCTGAAGAAAGAAGAAATACAAGCCACTTTAGCAAAAGAAAATATGTAGCAAATTATATGAGTCTTTGTTTTCACATTATTTACACCAACCAGACATGAATGTATTCCTGTGGAGACCTACTGTGAGTCTTAGAAGTTTGTGATTTGCTGCAGCAAGAGTCTTTTAGTTCAGGCTTCACATATCTTGTGATGTATATAGATTAGCTATGTCATTTCAGCACATTTATTATGACACACTCTTTTCAGGAAGAAACTGGCTTTGAGAGCTGTATGGCCAGTGATGAAATGCTTGGTCTACAAGCTCTTTGAACCATTTTGTTCCTTCAGTCAACAATGCACTTTTTTGCAATATTCCTCCTCTGATAATCATTAAAGTGTTCTTTGACATCCTCAAACAGTTGACTGAAAGAACCTATATTTATCACCTCTGACATCTGAGTTATTCTGAACTGAAGAAGACAAAGGGTTTATTACAGCAGTTCTACCAGTTTAAGTCTGTGGGTAACTACAGGTAATACCAACATGAATGGTATCACCAATGTGAGTGGTAATACCAGTTATATTACCTAAAGGTAGGCACTGAATTAATTAGAGGGTAATGTCCTGATCTTATCACAGAGCTAGGAATGCAGTCCTGACTAATGACAGTAGCAAAGCTCCAGCTTATTTCAGCAGGAATAGGATTTCAGCATATCAGCACTCAGAAGTTGGACTCGGTGATCTTGGAGGTCTCTTCCAACATAGACGACTCCGTGATTCTGTGATATCTACCCTGCCTGGATCATTATTCTAGGTCTGACTTGGTTTCCTTTTTCATATTTTTCATTTTTTTCAAAAAAAAAAAAAAAAAAAAAAAAAAGAGAGAGAAATTACCGATTCATTGGGGGATGGTGAATATTAATTTATTTTTATTTTATTATTAATTGGGTGCTAATTACTGCAATTATTACCTTTGAATGACTTATTTTTTCTATGAAAAAAAAAATACATAACATTATCATCTCAAAAACTTTGCACACTAAACTTTCAATCTATTGCATAATTGCCAATTTGGTATTAGTCTCTTGACTTATTATAGAACATACACTGAAGTCTGGATATTTAAGAACTGTAGCTCTCCTTATAAAAATAGAAAAGAATCTGCTTAATGCACTGTTAAATTAGTGGAACATTTACAGTTATGTATGGTTTTAAAATAAATGCTAAAAATACAAATAAAGATGTTAACATATCATCCTCACCTTTTTGTTCCATGTCCCATTTCACAGAATCACAGAATCACAGAATCACAGAATGTCTAGGTTGGAAGAGACCTACAAGATCGCCGAGTCCAACCTCTGACCTAACACTAACAAATCATCCCCTAAACCATATCCCTAAACTCTACATTTATTAGTACATGAGCGCAAGATTAAGATTTCCCCCTAAATTTCTATTTTGCTATTATTAGTCAAATTCTCTCCAAAGTAATAAGAAGAGTTAGTACTAATTCATTAAGCATTATTAAAAATAACTGATAAAATACGTGACATTTATTTTTTTATTTAAATTTTATTTTGTCTGTCTTTTAAACTCAGTTTAATGCTTGGACCATTTTAGAACACATAGACACATGTGTACGTACTGATTCACTCATATTGTTTCCTCGTGTGTATGCCTAAAAATTAAGTATATTAGTTATGATTAAAAATATTATTCTATAGAAACAATAAGATTTATCTCAAAAGTTCTTTTAAATTATATTTCATGATGTTACAATAGTTTTAACAATTTCACAACTCTCTAAAACAAAGCACATAATAACTACTGTATAGAAATGTTGCATGCTATATTTTAAGGGAAAAATGCTGTAAATATATACTCATATGAAATATAAATATACAGCTCTATACATATATCTATACATACATTTATATATATTGCATTTTCTGTCAAGTAAGTGCATGGTTTTACTCAGATCAATTTTTCACCGATTTCTGAAGTATCTATTAAGTAGTAAGGCTGTCTCAGTTATCAGTTCAATCTTACAACTACAATTGAATTTATTACAAAGACTGTTGTTGCATATTCATAAAAGAAGTACCTGGATGTCTAATGGAGAATCATTCCATTAATGGCAGCCCCAGTAAATCATTCATAAAAGCTAATTCTGATTCAGAATAATATTTTTCTCCTGGTGGACTTGTTTATAATGAAAAATCCTTGCAATCTATGCAAGCAAATTCAATAAATCATGCTGTGCTACCATAGAACAAACTGAGGATCCTCCTGCATGCAAGGTCATTCTAATGCTCTTTCCACTGGGGGCGAGGAAGGGGGGGTGGGGGGGAATGGGGGTGGGTGGATTGCATATATAATGGCTTTGTGACAGTGTTTCAAGACAGTCAATTTTTTATTCATTTCTGCCAAGACCCAACTCTGGGCGGGACTTTTTTGGCTTTTGCTTTTATAGACATAATAGGTGCATAATATTGCATTGAAGATGTTTTAGTGTCTGAGATGCCATACAGAATTCAGGCATTCTGGGGAACATAGAAAATCTTCACTTCTGCCAGTGAAATCAGCGTGTTCACAGTACAAACACTTATTTGATTGAAATGTTTTATAGATGAACCATTTTTTCTTTCCTGTTTTTCTTAGCTGCTGCTGATGACATTATGTAAGTGGTGTTTTATTAGGCTGTCATTATGAGAAGTTAGCAGTTTGAGGAGCTTAGAGTGAATTATAAATATGAGTCAACAGTCTTAATACTGTTGAAAAGTGAAGCTTCAGCCATATTTGGAAAATGTGCTTCAAGGATCTGAAGTAATCCTTCTCCTCTATAACAAAGAAGAGCAATAGAAGCAATTCTGGTGTCCAACTTCATCAAGTCCAAATATATTTTTGAGTCTTCTTATGGCATATACTCCTTCCTTTGCTTTTACTTACTCTTTTGGCTGCCCTTATCTAATATGAAACCTGAAAACTGAAAAAAAAAAAAAAAAAAAAAAAAAAAAAAAAAAAAAAAAAAAAAAAAGTTTCTGCTCCCTGCTCCTCTTTTCCCAACATGTTGTCATGAGAGTAAATTAATTAATTAATTAATTAAAAGCATCAAGCTTAAAATCATCAAGCTTTCTTTCTCTCATGACTCTATTATTGAAGACCTAGTGGTTCCTACTTAGAATCAAAAAGGAAATGCCTGCTGACTTTAGTGTAGACAAGTGTGAGAAGGTTCCAAGGTGCTATGTCCTTGTCTATGTAGATCCCAGATGGAGAGTCCATCCCTCTCATGCTTAGCTCGTTAAGTTCTTTCTCATTTTGGTGTTCACTGGTAACTCCATTGAGTGCTAGGACACATCACTGACTGATTGTTGGTGCTTTCAAAGCACTGTGCACTGTGTCTGCAAAGACAAGGACCAGCTGGTGACTTTCAAGAAGGAGACTCAGAATGATAGCAAGTCTAGAAAGTCTATTAAAAGGAAAGGTGGAATGAACTGGATTTATTTAGTCTAGCCAAGCCTGAAAGTCTATGCAAATGATTGCTCAAAAAACAAAGGCAAAAAACAACCCTTACAGAAGGGATGGACTTAAATTTCAACACAGATTTACATTAGATCTTAGGAAAAACAACTTTAAGAACTTATAAAGCTGTCTAGGCATCCAAAATACCTTTATTTGTGGTAATATATTTGATATTTACCTTCTGCTCATCAAAGAATTATTCAGAAATCAACAGAAAAAAAAACCCTGCACAAATTGAATATCTTTGGTGTTTTAAGGGGTAACATCCAGTTAGATCTTTTCAACTTCAAGGAATGGCGTCTGAGTACAACATCCTCCAGTCTGACTAGCTATAAAAGATTGCAAGCATGAAGAAGTGGCATCACACACTAGAAACAAAATATATTTTTCTGTAGACCAGACTACAGTCAGGCTGAATTACTGCGCAGATCTGAACTACAGATGCAGACAGCTGTAAAATTATGTTTTCATGCAAATTAGGTGTTGCTGAAGACTACCAATCTTGCAAGTTGCCATCACAACCTTTCTCAGATTGTGGAAGTTTGGATACTCTGCAAGTAATTAGTACCAGTATTCTACTGTGCAAGGTGTGCCAAATTCACTGCATAGTTACTTCTAGATAGCATCTTGTAGAAACACTGTGTCATGCTGCCTAAAAATAACCACTTAATTTCTTTTCTTTGAATTACCCTTAAATTCATTTATCTTTATACTATGCATGAAAAAGAAGACAAAGACTAGGAATTGCAATCTAAAAAAAGCCAGGCGGCAAGACAAGAATACCCATTCATTGCATAGACTTATAATATAAAATGAACTCATCTAAATGCAACAATTTACAGCTGCTCACCATGAGCAATTACTCCCCACAACCACCATTTATCCAAACAAATTTACCTTTGCAGACTGGCAGCACTTTGCAGAAGAGCATGAGGACTTTTTAATGTTTTTAGAGCTTTTAGGATATAGAAGGGGAAAAAAAAAAAAAAAAAAAAA
>CM021765.1:196633480-196645543 GCA_011076525.1 Nettapus auritus
AAAAAAAAAAAAAAAAAAAAAAAGGAAAAAAAAAAAAAAAAAGGAAATAAAAAATTAAAGACAGCCATTCGGTCAACAAACTCCTACATAGGTGAAGAAAAATTCTCAAATATATTCTCAAATGCTATCAGTCAGATTTTTTTGGCAGGAGAATGATTAGACGTGGGCAGAACAGCAGTTTTCATCATCATTATGTGGCCTGTAAACAGATTTTTGCATAACAAAAAAGACCAGTGTACAGCCTAATGAGTGCACTCATTAACTGTAATAGCATTAGATATAGATGGAATAGGGGGAGGGACCTTAGAGAAAAAGAAATCAGCCCAACTGATCCCAAGATACTGCTGTATTTTCAATTTAGAAAATAAATGGAAATGTTTACAAAAGAGAGGGTGGGGAGTCTATTTTTGTTGTATACATGTATCTCAGCATTTTGTCTAATTTTAGAAGTAATGGTTGAGAAATGTACACTTAATACTCCAGGGAGCTTTTGCACAGATCCTAAAGCTGCATTTCCTGACTTCCTGTTATTGACTCATGCCTTTTGATTGTAGTTGATAATAGTTTATCCAGAATGAATAACTAGAAAGTTGCATTTGATACATTGAGTTACTTAATGGAATAAATCAGTGGTCATATTTCCAACTTTCTATGCCATATCCCATTGGTATAAAAGGACATTCACATTTTGACTGTATAATGTATCATTTCTTAGTTGAACAAGCCAAATATATTATTAATACAACATACGCTTTAAGGAGGGTGGTTTCACATTTCAAAATATGAAAAAAATTAATCTGGATCTTTCCCCATAAATCTGATTATACCTAATGTATATTGGTAGTGTATACCTGGTATATAACATATACCTCTGGTATATGTTATATAGCAGATTAACTTTTTCGAAGTGAGCAGCTAATGGAAATATCCCCATTGGCATATTTATAATTCAAAGTCATATTTATAATTCACTGTTGCTTAATTTAGCATTAAAATAAAATTAAAATAAGTTTATAATAAAAGTTTCTTATAATACAGGGACTATGAAGGGTAGCAGTAGTTTCGGGGACTGCCAATTTGCACAGTGTTACCAGCTTGCTCTTCTGTTTTATTGTCCAACACATGCACTTGTTAAACTTTGAAGTACATTATAAGTAATATTCTTCAAGTCATGGGTTTTGTATCTTCCTCCATATACTTGACTTTCAGCACAATAAAGCTCCAATTCTGAATTGTAATATCAGGACGCTGCATGGAAAGACAACAAAAATATAACAGGAATTGGTATTTTTCAGGGATACTTAAATCTGAAACTGTCCTTGAAAGGTATTGTGGAAATGGAAAATGGGAAAAATAAAATAAAATAAAATAAAATAAAATAAAATAGTATTTATTTCATCCCTTTGTCAGTGCAGAATTGTCTTGTTTGAAACACTTCAGTCCAACTGGCCTTCAAATTTGCAGGCTTTCCTGCTACCTTGGAAGACTTCTCAAGAATCTGAAAACATTCACTAAAGACAAAGTTATCAAGAAAAATCTGAACCCTATAGTTGAGATTTAAGAAATGTCATAAATGATATAAAAGACTCATAACATTAAATAAAATAAAATAAATTCTGCATCCATTTAGTATGTAGGCATGTCAACTTGTGCTATCACTTTGATATTTTTCAGATCTGATGTCTTATTATTGAATGACTGGTATTAGAGTTTCAGTTCCTGTAACTGAGGTGATATGGAACACAAAAGTTACAGATCTTGTTTGTGGGGACAACAATACAGAAGTGTAGATAAGGATATTTGGAAATGAGTGGGTAGTCTAAAACCACCAAACCTGTGTTTACTTCAGAATTTTAGCCAAAGTGTTTAAATTAGAGAATATAGAATTTCTGTTTTAAAAGCACAAAGGATTAATTGAATTATGCTAAAAGATAGTGCTACTTGGAAAATATAACTAAACCTCTTCCTTTCAGAAAATAATTAAATAAATAAATAAAAACAACAAAAATAAAAACAGGAGAGAAACCAGTATAATTTTCATTTAGAGTAATTTTGAGAAGAGAGAAAATTAAAAATGTAACATAAAGAAGCATTTCTAATCCAGAGGGGAAAAAATGGCTTTTCATTTAAAATATCTCGACTCTGTAAAATGTTAGCTGGCTCTAATTAGGAGATTTTTTTTCCCCTGTTTCTTTCATCTTGCACTTAAGGAAGTGTTTTTCTGGATGGGCAATTTCTGGATGGGTAATTTCTCTTTAGAATGGGAATTCTGACTGCTGGGCACAGACATGAACCCCCTCCACACCCCTGAGTACTGCGACTGCATCACTGGAGTTAGCTGTGTGTACAGTCAAACACATGATTAATCCTAAATCAATTTCTGCTGCTTTTTGAAGCTTCACACAGCAACTGCAGAGAGAAAAAAAGATGCAATAATGAGAAAAGAAACAAGACAAAATGACATGAGAAGCTGGGGAAATTGTGAGGGATTCTTTGCATTCTTTATTCTAAACCACTGGGTTTTTTTATGCAATCAGCATTCCTAGATATGTCAAACCTTAACATAAACTAATATAAATACCAGGCAGAGCAGATGTAGATAGGTAACTGTCCTCCCTTTTTCAAGGCAGGGCCATTTCTGTCAGATGGATGTTTACTTCACTAGTTCATTGACACACTCCTTCCTCCCCCCATCCCCCTCCCTGAGACTCCAATCTATTCTAGTCCATTATGCCCTTTACTATGAGAAAAATTTTTCTGGTGTTTAAATTAAATCTTTCTCCTTCCAGGTGAAGTCATGAATGCTTACATCAAGATGATAAACAAATTATGGTCTTTTTGCTGCAGCTTTTGATATACTTGAATACAGTTATAACATCTCTCTCCTAGTATTGTGTTTAGTATTTCAAGCTGTGAACCTACAGCTATTTCAATCAAGCCTGTTCTCTAGACCACCTTTCCACTTCTTCACTGACACCTTACCTCTGTTGCTACCATCAATTGTGCTAACCACTTGCTTTTCTAATTGTGAATTTTGATACTAAAAGCTGTCCTAAGATTGTCTTTGGAAGCTTTCTCCCCATACCAAACTGCAAGCCAACACTTTCTTTACTCTTCCTCTCACAATAAAGTGGTTAGCTTAAGTTGGCAGTAGTTCTCTTCTTTTGACCTGTTTACAGTAATGTACAACTCTAATAATTTGAGAGTCCTGTGGAAGGTATCAATCAGCTCTGCAAATCCCTTTTATCCATGATAATCAGATTGACATCAGTAACATATTCCGTGTGGCTGATCATAATGCTAAATATCAAGTAGATGTGGAGTAATTTTGGTGCAACGTCCATTCTGTCTTTTCCAATACATTTTCTGCAATTAAATGTTTAGGTCATTGCTTACAGGGAATGGCTCACTTCACCTTTTTGTAAATGCCATTCAAAAGGGTTAGGAATTTCTTGACTGTACTGTATGAGCCCAAAACAGCCATCACCACCATGCATATTGAATGAATTGTCTGTGTAGTCATTAACTGCCTTTTTGATGACTTCCTCATAACACTTTAAACATGAGCTTTCTGCTCTGCTCTTCTTCACTTGAACATTCTCTTCCCTCCATGATACTTCTTTCCAGAGGAGACCAGCAGACTTCATTCAAACTGGTGGAGATTGCTTCACAACAGGTGTGGTACTGCATCTCATCTTTCTTGGGTATCAACTCTTTCTTGCCAAAGACTGATTTTTGTTCCTCTCTCAATCTCTGTATATGATAGGCAAGGTGGATTGAAGTCTGCACAGTAGTGCCAGTCACCCAGGGAAGCTCTTATTGGTGCTGCCTTTGTTACAAGAAAGATGAGAAAGAACAAAACAGAAAATCCAGGAAGCCACAATTAGGTTTCTCACATCTTACTTTAGCATACATAATCCTAAAATGTTTGCGCCTCTGTCTTCTATGTGCATGCAGTATAATAGATACTTGTCTTATAGTGACAGTCCTATGTGTCCAGGTATGTTCATCTAGAGGAGTCAAAAGACTTATTCTCTACCATTACTACCAAGAGTTGTGAGAGAGGAAGGGAGAATAGGGCTCTGTGACATATTGCGTGGCCACTGCTGTGCAACGGTCATTTAAATAGTGTTTCATTTGCCTCTACTTTTGCATTCAGAATTAAAAAAATAATTGTATATGCAGCAATGATCTAAAGCATTGAATGACTTCATTGCATATTTATTCAATAATTGTTACATTTATTCATTAATAAATTTTATAAGTATTGATGACTCTGTTCTGCCACCTGTTGGAGATATTCTCTGATATAAAACTATGCTGTGATGTCCTGTAGGTAAACTAAGAATACCTTTGAAATAGGAGCAGACTACTGCCCCTCAGTTTGCTGACGGATAATTTTTACTAAACTCTCCATCACCCCAGCATATCTTTCAAAAACTCATAGCTGGGACAGTGTACACATATAAATAACATCTGATGAAGGAACATTATGATGATTGTCCTCCTATTTCAGGTTCATCTCTTGCAAGTGCTGCAACAGTGAAAGTCTTATTTCTTTCTGTGATTCCTTATTTTTGGAGTACAAGAATTTTGTTAAATGATATCTTCCCCCCCACCCCCCCCCCCCCTTTTTTTTTTAAAGCATTATTAACAATGATATATTATCCTTTATCACACAGCAAGTCATTAAGGAAAATGCACCAGACATTACATTATTCTGACTGTCAAAAATACAAACACAAAAGAACTGGACAAGGGAAAACATGCCATAATCCTGAAAGACAATTCCCCACTGTGCTAGATGTGAGTGTAATATTAACACCATCCAGATCTGCACATGCCATAGTCATTTTATCTTGTTGACAACTTTGTAACTGGACAAGCTTATGAATGAGATATATGCATTACCACTTACACCTGACAGATATCTCAGCAAGGGGCTTTTAGGTTTGGTGCTGCAGCTGTGCAAATACTGCCTCATTTCACAGTAAGGTTTCTTCCTACTCAACTCTATCTTTAAGTCTAGGTGGGATCATATTAAGAACATTTGCCCATCAGTTAAAAAACAACACCTTTTTCTGGTACATAGAACAATTGCAGAGGTAAATAATTTAGGTTTTGGTGCAAGAAAATGTCTTTTATTCTTCAGCTCTGCTATCACCTTTTCCAGCTTTTAGGAATACTCTGTTACTAAAATATCTGTCTCCAAACCTTAAAGTCAGAAATGTGAGTGAGGTGGCTCATTGGCTCAATAAAGACAATGTTAGAACTAATGGCACATAAGGTGATATTCAGTTTATTCCTTTTGCAATGGAAGGTAATCTTCAGAGAAGAGAGTTTGTGGAGATATAGTGGAGGAGGGTCAAGGATAGAATCTATAGAGGCATATTTGTACCAGAGCTGGAGGAATATATATTTTCTCTAGTGTATAAAATGCTCTCTTTGACTGCAAAGATATCTTTATAGATATATGTCTCACCTATGAAGTTGAGAATGCACCTACACTGCACTGACTGATATAAGGAGGAGGTATTTGGCTGACTTTCAGTCTATTCTTCATCTCTTGAATAGAATAAGAAATAATGGCTCTAAGCTACGGTCAGAATCATTCTATTGCATAATGGCAAAGAGCATTCTGCTCATAAATGTAGTTGAGTGTGGGAATAAATTACTCAAGAGTGGTTTGTAATTAGAAGGTTTTATAAATCATAGAATAAGATGCTGTCTATAGTGATGTGGATACACACAACCTTTCCCCAAGAATGAGAAATGGATTATCTGTTCTCTATAACCTCGCAATCCCTGTTTGTCAGGTTACTCTGGGTGGATCACATACTGACACATCAGCCTGAACAGGCACAGACACACTGTAAGTTGCCAGACCTATCTGGAAAGTAGGCTATGCTGCCCTGTGTAAAATTCCATGTTGTAGTTTAAAACCTAAATTTACAGTTCGAGCTTGTGTGAAACTTGCTAGTACAGCAATCATGACATACAGCAGGGAAGTACCCATTCAGTATGGGACAACACCTTTAAATAACTTGCATCTTCCAATAGGGTCTTGTATTATTTGAAAAGAAAAATTTGGAAAAATACAGGAATGATCCCAAATCTCAAATCACATGTTTTTGTGTTACACTTGAAGATGACTGCTGGTCTTTGTAAATTGCTGTAATGGCAGGGACATACATTAGGAAAACAAACAAACAAACAAACAAACAACAACAACAACAAAAAAACTAATTCATTTGCTTGTTCAACAAAAGCAATGGCTAAACTATTAGATGCCTTCAAGGAAAGTTAATTTGTGGTCATACGCACAGAAAAGTGAGATAATGATTCTATGATTCTATGATTCTATAAGAGTCAAATGCTCCATTTCAAACTACAAGCGTATATGCACAAGGGCATAAGTGAAAAGTATCAAGAGGTTGGTAAATCAGAATAAGACAAAAAAGCACAGCCCATGCAAAGGGAGAGGGGCTGTGGTGGGAAGAATGTGTAATGATCTGTTTAGGACATTCAAGTCCTGCTTAAGCTGTTTGGACCTTTTCATATCATTCCTGGAGTACTGTTCACTTTGACTTTTTTAACCACCTATAAGGAAGTTGTTCTTAAACATTTATTTACCTAAATATCCCACATACTCCACCGCTAACAGAAAGAATTGTGTTCCTCATGAGTGCACAGTCCTACCCTGTGTCAGTAGAAGCTTATGAACCTCACCACTTCTGTGGGTGACAGTGGAGATTATACCAGGCTTTTGTTGGAGCTCCTTATTTCAGCTAGTTTTGGGTTCGAAAATTTTCTCCAATTGAACCAACAGATTTTAGTGATGGGTAATACTACTGTAAACCTTTCATGACACAGCAACCAATGGAGTACAATGTTACCACCAGCTACTGCAGTACAATTAAGTCATTAGGAGAAGAAAGAAGTTCTAAGGAGGGACTGTGAAGTCTGTATAAAAGTAAGGACACACTTGTCCTGTTCTCCCTCACATCCACAACCCTTGCTGAGTTCAGAGAATAGCAAAAGCATCTGACAAACACAGCTATATCATCCTGTTTTTGACATCCCAGAAGCATTGTTGCTCTAATACGGGTGCAGAATTAAAGTATCAGACACTACTGGTGCCTTTGCATTTTTATGCAAACCACTTTCACTGGCTTTTAAGACATTAGTCTAGTGTTTGCTTTGCTACCTTGTCTGTCTGAGGCATTGTTGTTTCAACATTGTTGTCTCTACAATGCACACTTTGAGTAAATCTTTTATATAAGCCTCCCAAAAGCCTTTGGCCCAAGAAGCTAAGCTAAAATACTTATATGAATGAAAAGCAGCTCTGTTGAATTAAGAAGTCCTTCTGTGGAAATGTTGAGAAGAAGGGATATGAAATTTGAAGGTGTTATTTCTATCTTTTTAATAACTTAAAGTTTTAAAATGATATCTCTGCTGCAAATCTTCTTAGAGGAGATAACTATTCATAAAGTAATACTATAAATTTTACAGCACACTGCTGGATTAGGTCTACAAAGCTATTCCTCTAAAAAATGATAAAGAAATTAATTAAAGGAAAATAGTTTCTAAGTTGTTTATGTGGGAACTCATAAAGCTCAGATACTGACAGCACGGCTCTATTTCTGTCAAATTCAATTCAGTATTATTAATACTTTTTTAAACCTACAGAAAATCTATCACTTCCTGCATTCATAAAAACTGTCAGATTTTGTGAGGATGGATAAAACAGCTTAAAATTTTGCCAAAGATTAAGATAAATGTTTCAAAGAAAAGTTAAAATCATTCATACATTTTAAAAAATAAAATCTGCAGTTTTTATCACAAAATAACCTATGAAAAGTGCTAAGTCTTTGATAACTATAGAGTCCTGAGGGAAGGTGGAAACTGTTTGCCTATAGTGAGCCTCCTGAGTTCATTTGGGAACATTAACTCCTGTTAATTAACATCCTAACATTAACATCTCTAAGTGGATCTAAACTTAAAGGTAAATTTTCCAAGTGCTGTATTTAGGCTGAAAATCAGTGTTCATCTCTCCTTTCATGAATGTGTATTTTACTCCTTTCTGCTGAGTAAACCAGTGCATTTGAAATCTGAAGCATGTTTAATAATCACTTCCTTTTACTTTCAGATATTTAATATTATTTTTGTAATGCTGAAATTTTTATGTACTGACATTGCAGCTGTGTCTGTGAGATGTAGTCAAGGGTCCAGGCTTCATGACAATAGTGTCTTGTGCAGAAGGGGTCCCTGTCTGAGGTCTTGACTTCTGCATTGTGTGATGACAGCTGAGTCTCCAGGTAAAGAATACGAAATGCGCTAGGGACCAGGTGACTGCAGTAAACTGAAATGCATGATCCGAAATACAGGAGCAAAGTTTAAACCAGACAGCAGATGATCAAAATAGAACAACAGAATGATACAGTTAAAGGTCACCTCCATCAGTTACTCCATGACTAGCTTAAAATAGTTAGGGGTACCTTCGAAAAATACATGAATTTTTAAAATAAAATAAATTAAGGTAGGTTAAGGTAAGGTTTTTGTTGTTGTTGTTGTTTGCTTGTTTTTTAATACTTCACTTATTCAGCCTTTAGTATTTAAAGGTGTTCTCTACAATCATTAACATCAGTGCCTTTCTAGAGTTTAAAAATAATAACAATAATAATAAAAAAAAAAAAGAATCTGAGAATATTCTACAGTTCTGTAACTGTAAGACCTGGGGCTTTTGAAAATTTGAAATCTCATGCTCATGATAAAAGAGCAGAAATCTGCATTGCTCTAATGAGATTTGCATATTTTTAATAGAGCTGAGTGAAACTTCATAAATGTCACTACCTCCATGGAACTCCATTATGAAACCAGAAGAGAATTACCCTAAGAAGTTTGGGACATTTTATTTGATTTGGGTTTTCAGCCACTTCTGTTAGCTACTCATGGTCAGAGTGTTGCAAGCAGAGAGGTTAACCAAAGGAGATTAAAATTCTATGTGTGGTACAGTACCACACAAGATCCATAATACTCCAACCACCAACAACCAAGAAACAGAAGTAAAACATGACATCTGCATAATGCTCTACCCAACTTCATCAGTCATGTCTGCAGAGAGGATTTATTGCTTCAGATGCAATGCTGTACTATCACAGCTGCTGAGCTCTGAGCTGGCATTTCTGCTTCAGCAGTGTCAACTCATTCAAAATTTGCTTCTAGCTCTTGTTCCATGCCCCACTGTGCAGTAGAACACTGTGCAGTAGAAGCATGGTCAGCAACACCAGCAACACAGTGCTCTGTTTCATTGCCTCCCAGCACTGTCAGAGACCCTGTCCTCAAGGTCATCTCCTTTCAGGTAACAGAAATATCCTAGTGTCAGTAAAACACTCTACTTTTTTTTTTTTTTTTTTTTTTTTTTTTTTTTTCCCAGAGCTCACAGGAGCTTTGTGTGATGCAGAGCTGTGTTTATACACAGCAGATTTCTGGATCTGTGATTTGTAATGTTGTTTCAGTTACCTGGAAGATGAAGAATATTTTATCTAAGTAGAAGGTGACAGTTACAAGCAAACATAAGGAAAAGAAAAACACTGAATCCTAGCAGAAGTATTGCAGGTGCTTTACTAAACTGCACACAAAAGCACAAGTGTGGGTATGTGCTCTTAGGCTCCTAATTTTTTTTTTTGAGGAAGCTCTTTTCTTATTCCGTTGAATTGTCAATGTTGTCTCTCTTTCATTTATCCCTGCAGTGATGGCTGGGCAGACAGGTATGATGTGACAGACGGGTATCAGCGTGAAGCCGTTGGTGGAATAACGATCAAGCTCCAGTCTCCTGATGTGAAATGGTTTGATGATTACTACCTGCAGCTTCGTCCAGAAACCAATCACCGAAATCCATGGTTTCAGGAATTTTGGCAGCACAGGTTCCAGTGCCGTTTGGAAGGGTTTCCTCAAGAGAACCCTAAATACAACAAGACTTGCACAAGTAAGTGAATTTATTACTTTTGCTGTATAAACCAGTGTGACTGAAGTTCTGGTGTGAACAGGTAGTGTTGAACGGATGCAACCTGGTCTAATGGAATAGTGAATGGGATTGGAAGCGAAGATGCTGGAATTGAAACACCTGCTTTTCACAAAAGAACAAAAGATTTGATTGTAAAGGTATTCAGATCTCTAGGGAAGCAAATAGATAGCGCCTCAGTAACTAACGCCTCTCTAAATTTGAAAATCTCGATGCTAGTGTGCTGTTACAGTCATCTAAATACTCTCAAAAATCTTGTCCTCCAAAATTCAATGCTTATTTTCTGAAACAAGGCTAACTGTGTTTTTTTATGGCACAAGAGCAATCAGAGAGTTAATACACTAAAAATTATCTGAAGTCCAGATGGTAATGATGAAGATCATTTGTGTATTTCAGATAGAAGACTAGTTGGTTTGAAGGATTTCATTAAGTTTTCTTTCAGATGTGAGTCATTTCAGGAAATGCCATTTTGACTAAGCTGATATTTTCCATAAAATTGTACTGATTTTAGCAAAAAACTGCCACAACATTTTGCCATTTTTGCAAAACACTGACTTTTTTTTTTTTTTTCTCAGAATGATGCTTTTTTTTCTTCTTCCTCTCAAAATTTTTGTATTACTTCCATTAATTACTCTCTATTTCATGAGATGCCTTGCAATACTAAGACAATGCCCCATTTCATTGTTATCTTGAGGGGTAACAGCTTTTTAGTTCTGACTGAAACATCCTTCCTCCTTTATTTGCTTGAACTTAATCCTTAAGCTACAATGGAAGTTTAAGTTGACACTGACACCAACTCAGCAGATACTGCGTTGTTCTTACAGCACAGAAAAAATAGGTGCAAGCCTTACAAGCAGACACAGTGTCTCTGTTTTGCATGTAGTGAATGTTACTGCATGTATAACGCTGAATTGCTCCATGCATCTTCAGATGCATGAACGCTTTCAAGGATTTCCTGTGCACTTGAGATGATGACAATATACTGCAAACCAACAAGGCTGTGGAAAGAAAGTTTTGTCAAAGTCTTTGCTCAATTTCCCATTATTTCAGTTTCTGAAAAAGCTTCAAATAATTTGAAAATGAAAGAAGCAAAAGAGGAGATCTAATGGTCAATTGTCCTGATGGTAAAAGGATGTTATAGCTTTGAAGCTCTTCAGACAGTGTAAGGCAATAACCTGAGTCTCCCCCTCCTTACCCGACTTATACCTAAATGATAGTATGACAGATTTTCTTTCAGATTTCTTTCAGATTTGCTGTGACTGGAAAATGGCCTTGGGGACTGCTTGCCTTTGACAGAGGGAACACCATAGTAAATATCCTGGGGTCCCATGTTGGACATCAGCCCAACCACAGCTGTAAAACCCAAAGGACCTTCCCTCCTAAAAATGTCAATAATTTCCACATTAAGAAATGGCTTTAAGGATTAAAGTTCTGGATTTACACAAGAAAAAATCCCCCACAAGTCTAATCCCTCTAAAGTCCCACTTATGGTTCATACGTCTTTTTTTTTTTTTTTTTTTTTTTTTTTTTTTTTTTTTTTTTTTTCCCAAGGTTTTTGGGGAAATAGAACCTAAGACTCCCAAAATCTGTGTACACCTTCAGCATTCAACGGACTTTTCCCTAGTATTTTTCTTCTGCTATCCTTCCAACACAGCCTGACACAGGTTTTATTTGTTCTATTGACAGGTACTGCATATTGAGCAGTAAACTTCATTGATTTCAGCACAATAATGTAGATATTTTTCCTGAGATACCAATACAGTGGATATGACTGGTTACAAGCTAATAAAAACCTCTTTTCTATCAATGTGATGCATTAGCAGTGACATTTCAGATTGACTTTTCGGGGGTATCTGTTATTTTACTTACTTTTTACCAGCACTGGGAGAATCTAATCTAATTCCTGTTTTATACAAAAGATTGAGAAGTGTGAAATGTGTGCCTACAGAGTCTTTTATAGTGCCTAAAATAAAATTCACTGCTGAAAAAAAAAAAAAAAAAAAAAAAAAAAAAAAAAAAACACTCAGGGGTGCAGAAAG
>CM021765.1:196646672-196691237 GCA_011076525.1 Nettapus auritus
CCCCCCCCCCCGCTCCAGAGCCGTGTAGGGGAACAGGGAATGGGGGCTGCGGTCAGGCCGTGACGCTTCCTCTCCGCCGCTCCTTCACGATCCCTCTCTGCCCCTGCTCCACGTGGGGTCCCTCCCACGGGATGCCGTCCTTCCCGAACTGAGCCTGCGGGGGCTGCCCACAGGCTGCAGCTCTTCAAGAACTGCTCCCACATGGCTCCATACCACGGGGTCCATCCCCCTGGAGCAAACTGCTCCAGCGCGGGTCCCCCACGGGCAGCAGCTCCCCCCAGACCCCCTGCTTCTGCGTGGGCTCCTCTCCACGGGCTGCAGCTCCGGCCCGGGGCCTGCTCCTGCGGGGGCTCTCCATGGGCTGCAGCCTCCTCCAGGCCACATCCACCTGCTCCACCGGGGGCTCCTCCATGGGCTGCAGCATGGAGATCTGCTCCATGTGGGACCCATGGGCTGCAGGGGGACAGCCTGCTCCACCAGGGGCCTCTCCACGGGCCGCAGGGGAACTTGTGCTGCGTGCCTGGGCACCTCTTGCCCTCTTGCTGCACTGTCCTTGGGGACTGCAGGTCTGCTTCTCTATCAGTTCTCACCCCTCTCTCCCAGCTGCTGTAGCACAGCAGGATTTTTTTCCCCCTTCCCTAACTCTGCTCTCCCAGAGGCCCAATCAGCATTGCTCATGGCTCGGTTCTGGCTAGCAGCTGGTCACTTTTGGAGCCATTTGGATCTGGCTCTGATCTGACATGGGGCAGCTGCTGGTTGGGCTCTACTCACAGATGCTACCCACTCCATGCAGACCCCCGCCAAAAATAATGCCACATAAACCCAATACAATTACATGGAGATTTATTTCATGTCATTCGTTTACTTAATAACTGCTAAGACACCAATGCTTTTTTTTTTTTTTTTTTCTTTTTTCTTTTTTTTCTTTTTTTCTTTTTTCACGATAGCCCCCAAACTAGGCAAGGGTATGTAATAAAGTGAAGAAATATTTCAGTTAGTAATATATCACCTTATCGCTTGGTGGATTTATCAGCAGGTAAGTCACAAATGTGTTCTCTGTGAATTGTTTTCAGGAGAGATTTTGATGTTGGGATTTTAACCTCCAAATTAACTTTAATTTTTGAGGCTTGTCATGGTTACTTTTAGTTCTACTTCATTTTCTATGTTCCCCATGGGTTTTAAAATCATATATATCATTTCCTAAATTCATATTTGATTTCCTAACTTTAACCATGCCAAGTTTTGAGTCTGGAATTCCCCCACTTCAGGCTTCCCTTGAATAAAGATGAAACTTGCCCTCCATGGTCACAAGCATTTTATAGGCTGTCCTGAGAGCTTCTGCATGATATGTGAGTGTTGTCTCAGATTTATCCTGATAAGAAAACAGGAACGTGCCCTTTGGTTTACCCTTGGTAAATACATTTTCTTCTCCAGCAGCCTCATATTAAAAACAGACAAACAAACAGGCTAAGGAGTTTCTCAGGATCCCAAAAACACTGAGCTTATAGAGGAATGCTGGAGACAAATAAAAATCTATCTCTGCACCAAAAGGCAAGCCATTTATTACTTCTTGGGATAATGATAAAAAGATACAAGTTTGATAGATGAGGTCATTTTAAATAACAACATCTATATAGAAAGCAATAACCATTACTTTGGAGGAAAAAAAAAAAATGAATTATTCTATATCATCTGGTTGCAATCTTATAAATCTCGAGCAATCCTCTAAAAAAAAAAAAAGTTAACAATATCAACAACTTATTTAAACAGCAAGAAAATACACACAGGTACTATTATGAAATGAAGAGGCAGTTTAATAAGATAAGTAAAATAAGATTGTGAAATCAGCCATATAGAGAAAATATGAGAAAACAATCCCCAAACATTTTTTATTAATTCATTTCTATCAAATTCTAAAAGGTCTCCATCCCTTCACATACATTTATTTGACAATGAGGTAAAAATATTAGCCTCAAGCATGCTTTTCATTTGCAGATTTGAACATACCTAATCCAAATGTGTGTCACTGCTGTCGCTAAGTTCATTGATTTTCTGCCCAGCTGGAGTACTACAGAAAGTGAGAAGTTTGCAGGCTTATCTGAGTTGATTTTCAGTGTAATCAGTTCCATGCCACAGGACAGGTGCTACAAGGCACCTCCAGACACCAAGAGTCAGAGAAAAGAATTTATAATGCGTCTTGAACAGGAGATGTGTAATGGCCTCAAAACAGTAGGGATTTTACAACAATTGGATTTGGCTTCCCGTCTGGCACCAGACAGATATCTTTTTTTATTATCTAATGGCACGACTCAGTGAAGTTTGTGGATAGGTGTGCAACTTGAACCAGATGAGTAATTCTACTCAATGACTGTCTTCAGGTCATAAAAGGTTAATCCAGTCGCTTGTTATCAATTGCCTTTGCACCTTTAGAGACTGGGTATGTATGCACTTGCATGCTCACAGGCAAGTCTTCCTATCAAAGCTCAGATTTTTCTCCTGGTGAGGGTGTTTTACAAATGCATCTTAATACAGAACAGAAAGAAAACAAAATGTAAGGAAAGTACATTAAGCTCTGGTTCAACTGACATTTGTGGAAAAAGTCAAGCCTTCAAATCACCAGGAGGAAAAGCATATTTATTACATCTACCTGTCTGTTAAATGAATCCTTTTGCCTCTGCTTCTAAGTTATTTTCTTTTTCTTATAGTTCCTAAAAGCCAGAGGCATAGATGGAACATCATTTTTTAAAGTGTTACTTAAACGCAGAGCAAAACCAGAATACATATCCCAATTATCTATGATCTAAGTCTAAGACAAGGAAGAGAGAAGTTATAGAGGCTAATGCTGATGAAGCTTTGTAACATCTTGGTTTGACCTGCAGAGGTTATGGGCTTCAGAAATACTTGTAGCCTCATGTAAAGGCATGATAGAAACAAGAATCTGAAGAAAGGTGATGGACCATTTTTGCAGGTATTTATTTACATCAGGGTCCTGACATTAAATACTATGGTTCAAAGCAGCAAGGGAGAAAACACAAAGGTAAATGATGGAAGCTGAGTTAATCAGTCAGAGATCAACTATAGACAGGACACAGAGGGCACAGAAAATGAGGAAAGCAACTTACATCTGGCATGCTGGGGAGCAAGGAGCCAGTGGCAGGGTTTATAGGGAAGGAGAACATACTCAAAGCAATAGGCAGGGAAAATGAGACTTGCAGCAGCATCTTGAATGAATTTTTGCAAGATGAAGCAAGTAAATTCATCCCTTTTTGAATTAATCATGTGGCTTCTATGAGATAAAATCATTTTTTTTTTTTCAAATGTACTAAAATGCACATGGGAGAATTATTGCCATAATTCTTCAAGCAATTAATGACAGGATTAAGAGTGAAAGAGTTTATTTGCAGAAAGGGAGATCTGAGATAAATGTGAGAAACGTTTTGTGGCTAAATGTACAGAAAAGCACAAAAAGTATAAATGCAAAAAATATCTGCCTGTTTCCTCAGTATCATCCATCTCCAGCTACTTCTAATGAGGTCAAAACAACCCACAGAAAATCCTAGAGTTTCAGCTGAAAAGGAACTTGGTATAACAAATGGCCCTATTGTATTTCCAGATAGAATCTAGGAATCACGCATAAATGTCTAGTCTTTGTACTGCAACAGGATAATAATCTGTTTGTTAAATTTAAAAACAAATGCCAAAATTGGTTTAGTCAAACCCCAACTGATAAAAAAGTAAGTCCTGTCAGAGTGGACGGCATGTTTTCCATATTTCAGTGAATGTGTCACATTTAAACCCCATATTCCCCAAACATGTAGCATTCCCACACTTTTATCTTTAGATTTCTAGTGAAAACAAATCAAAACAAATTAAGTTAAAATTTATTTTTATTTTTTTTAAACAGTGAGTTAAGGGACATTTAAATTCTCCTGAGTGCATCCTGTCTCTCACTTAGTTTGTTACTTGATATATGATGTATCTTGTTTGGGCACTTGCAAGCTGGAAGATGATCCAAGCCTCATCTTTATGGCCAGCGTTTCAGATTTGAAGCTGAAGCACTGTTTATCACTACTTTTACAGTAATGCTGTTTCAGGTCCAGAAATTCCCAAAGGCGGATTAGATGCAAGGCATAGATTCAGCTCTGAATTTTCCAGAAATTTGACATGATCTGAGCCAGGAGCCTACACAGACATGTCACTATTTTTTGATTCACTCAGAGAAAGAAGCAGTATGGCACTGATGACTACTATATATTCTGTTACACCTATTTGAAAGGCTTTTTTTTATATACATTGAACCTAATTTTAACACCCCTGCAACTCAAACCCTTGAATAACTGCAGTCTTCCCATTACTATTATTGAATTCCACAAACTCCTCCAAAATCTGACTACAAAGCTACATTTTTTTTTTTTTTTTTTTTTTTTTTTTTTTTTTTTCCTTTCACTTTATGCTCCCTGCCTTCCTCCTTCCATACATTAGGATCCTTTGATGATATACCATTCAACTGTGGTTATATCCTTTATGCTACCATTCATTTTCTCACTGATTTTCTAAACCCTGAAAACTACCTAGAAGATATTAATACAATTGTACTGGTAGACCGTGTTTCTTTAGCCTTGAGAATAAATGCAAATTGTAATTAGATGCATCCAGATTATAGATGTTTCCTATTAGATGGATGAATTAGAGTAATTCCCATCATTCTCTTCTCACAACAATTCAGCTTCCTACATAGATTCAAATACTTCACACAGGCATGTTTGCAAGTGCAGAAAGTTTTAGACCCAATTTTAATCTGTTCTTGCTTCTGTAGCAGTCGTATTTCATTGCAATTTATGATCAAATAAATTGAATTCCATAGAAGGTGGAATAATAATATTATTCCTAAGAAAATGGTGTAAAGTAATGGATATCCATTTATTTACCTCCTTCTGAGATTTATGGTCACTGTTACCCTTTTCTCTGATGTTACTGAGCTTGACAACAGAACCCAGAATTTCACTGGTATGCAGGTACCCAAGGATGTAGTTCAACCTCCAGGCAGTTGTGAGAGCCCTAAATACACCTGGCTTTTGTAGACTTAAGACACCAAAGTCAACTATGCCTGTTAAAAATATCTTCTGGAAGTACTCTCTGCGTTTTTGGACAGTGAAGGAAATATTTTGTGCTGGGCAAAAACATTTTGTAAGCACCAAGTTATAGGATGAGGGGAAATAGTCTCAAGTTGCCAACCAGGCAAGTTCCCAACCAACTCCTCCAACCAGGGAAGGTTTATGTTGGACATTAGGAGAAATTGCTTTACTGAATGGGTTGTGCATCATTGGAACAGACTGCCCAGGTGTGTGGTTGAGTCACCATCCTTGGAGGTCTTCATTAAAGTGTAGACGTAGAACATAGTAGCATTTTTTAGTGGTGGACGTTAGTACTAGGTTAGAGGTTGGACTAGATTATTTTAGAGGTCTTTTCCAATCTTAATGATCATACAATTCTATGATTTTGTAAGTGGATTACACTGGAAGATATTCGCTTGTCAAATCTGAAACATTCCATACCAGCATGTTGACTTAATGACATACACTTTGACAAAAAAAGTATTGAAATGAGTCTTTTTTTTTTTTTTAGTAGTACTATTTTCTCATTTCTTTAACTCTGAAGTGTTTTGTTTCAAGTTTATAATTTGCTTTCACATTGTTTCAGTTTCATTGCTGTGTTGTTTGTTACTGTTTTTTTGTTTTTTTTTTTTTTTTTTTTTTCTCAATGTCAAAATGACATTTCCAGTGTTGTCAAATCTCTTTATTTTTTTCTCAGAATTTCCTTTTCAGAAAAGATAAAATACAGTCTTGAGGTATTTTATTCATTTTGAATGGAAAAGGACATTTGAACTAGATGAAATTTCCTACAGAAATGAAAATATATTTGTTCAAGAAGACAAGAGCCTGTAAGAAATTAAATTAGTGAAATGAAAAAATAAATAAACTGTTACATTTGATTTTTAGTAGAAAACTTAAAGTCATTGCATAGGAAAAAAAAAAAAAAAAAAAAAAAAAAAAAAAAAAAGGCAACTTGTTCTGCATGTTGGAAAAAAATATTCTCCCATATTCTATCTCTCATTTCTTTCACTTGCTTCTTCTTGCATAAAGAAATAAAGAGGGGGTTTCTGGGAATTTCAGATATTTTCACTCTTTCCTTTACCTTTTCTCCATTCTTCAAACTTCAAAGTATTTTCAACTTTAGAAAAGTTAGAAAACAGGAAAAGCATATTGAACAATGGTAGCTTTGCAGTCTTTAGCACCCAAGTTGGTGAGTCTTCCAGATGTCACCAGCTGGCAAAGAGAAGAACAGACAAAACACTATCTTATCTTCCTTGGGGATAAAAGGTCAGAGATTAAAAAAAAAAAAAGAGTGACAGAATTTACATGAAAAAAATAATAATAAAAAAAATCAACGGCGATGAATTTTATTAAAGAACAATGGCAAGGAATTTGTAATTAGATGATCTTTAAGGTCCTTTCCAACCTAAACTATTTTGTGATTCTATAATTCGATTAATATTTTCCAAAAACTTGCATTGCAAGTACAGGAAATAATTGACATTTCAGAATTTCCTGCAAGGGCCGTTTATTTTATTTTATTTTGCCGTGCCCAGCAGGTGGAGCCACAGCCCGGCGGCCGCAGCCGGGCCAGTCGGAGCCTTGGGCGTGCGGAGTCCGCGCTGTAGGAGAAGCGGGACTGCGAGAGCCCTAAAGTGCTTTCGTGGCTCCGTGCCCATAAGAACACAAACTGGTTTTAAATGGATCCAAGACACGAGCCGTTGCCAGCTGGACTCACTTTTCTTGGTGAAGGAACATGTTTCTCTTCCGTCATCTACGTGTTTGCGTTTTGGAGACGTGACAGGTTTAAGGAACAAATCTGGACGAGGTGCTGGGCAGCCTCTGCCTAAGGGGTTCGAGGCTGCTTTTCAGAGCCAGTCCTGCCCAGTGCTCTCTGTCAGCTCCCAGGTTCACCCTATCAGGGTGCCTCAACAACTCTGAAGTGCTCACACCCAAGCTTGCCTTCACTGAGTAGCTGAGTAGCACGATGTGTGATCGCCTTGTATTTATCCTCCCTTGTGATATTGTTGGAGCATCCTAAACTGGGTCTCTCCCAGCAGTGCGGGCAGAGAAGGTGCAGGCTGGGTGTGTACAACTCATAAAACCACCTTTGATGAACTCACAGTCCTGTGATAAACCTCGGGACAGATACAGATACATCTAGGAATGCAGAATGCATATTTACATGGGGAAAAAAAAAAGAAAAAATAAATATTAACCACACATTCCAAAGGCAGCAAATTCTTAAGATGGTGTTTAATTCATTTACCCATATTGCAAAGGCTCCCCTGAATCTTGTATGTGATTTGATTACATAACAAGAGATTTCTAAACGATCTCTAGATTATTTTTTTTACATATATATATATATTTACTTTACTTTTTTTAATAAATCAAGGATAATTTTACTTTTCACAAACAGTACAGTAGCACTTAAAAACTCCAGCCAGTAACAAGCCCCATTGCATTAGGCACAGGAAAGGCAGAAGATGGTAAGAAGCAGTCCTTTTCCTGAGGAATATTCAGTCTAAAGAAAAAATGCAAATAAAATGTAGTAGAAAAGAAATATTGGATGGGACACTGAAGGATGGGTGGGTTGTCTGATTTGACAAAGAAGGCACAGGGTGTGTCTCCATAGTATTTTTTAGACAGAAATGGCTGTGTGGCTTGGGATCCAGAATCCAAATCCTCATGATCTCACAGCTTGGAAAATAATAGGATAAGCCCTTATTTACTTCCAAAATGTCTTGGGCAAGAAAGACTAAGGAATAAACAGAGATCTGCTCATGTGCATTAACCACTGAGATTTTTTTTATTATTATTATTATTTTTTTTTTCTTCTCAGATAATTCCTCCAAATTTGGTCATTCTGTGTTACAAGTGTTATCCCAGTTTCTTCATTAAGGTTCAGTAAGTTTTGATTCACTCTGCATTCTTCCACTGCCTTGTACCTCCTAATTGCAGGAGGAGGGATTTTTTATTTCTGCAGTAATTAGCATGACACAGAGTTAATATTTATCGGTTCTAATGTACTGCAGTACAGATCACTTTCTATAATCCCGTAGATGTAATCACCAAGTTCAGCACAGACTCATAAATAACTAGATATTATTTCAAACGATATTTATGGGAAAGTAAGCTACATTTCAAAAAAAAATAATAATAAAAAATAATAATAATAAAAAAATCCCAGCTCAGCCACAAAGTACATCAGCCTGTCAAAATTGCAATAGGTATCCACTGGAGACATACAAAGCTCGGCTTTCTACCTGGCCTGTGCTCTCGCTGCCTCTGTGCCTTCTGCTCCTGGCTGCTGAGTCCGTTCTCAAATGCTGGAAGCCAAGCGGGATTCATAGCTTGGGGGAAAGGAATTTTGCTCCAAACTGGCACTAGCCTCATTGTATAGTTTGAATGCCCAAGTGTAGCTGTAGTACATCAGGTGTTCTCCTGAAGCACTTCATCCAGTTTAGTTTAATTTGAAAGAAATTCAGTACACTTCTCTGAGATTGTGACACTGAATGCAAATGAAAGCACAGTGAGCAGAAACGATTTGGAGATTGACTTTGAAAGTCCACTCCTGAACTGAACTAAAACACTCATCCGGAGATGGCCTGTTTATCTGTCCATGCCAAAGTTCAGTGGCATCACATTAGCTTTTCACAGGCCATAAGAAAGCAAAAATTTTTAATTTCCTTCTTTACAAATTTGTCTCATATGGGAATGTACAAGAAAGAAAAAAAGATCTTTTATAGAAATAGATTCTGTTTTGACTGTGATAGAAAAGTTCTGCTATGGGTATTAAGAGCAAACATATGAGTTCCAGTGGGTGGATATTTATTCCCTGTCCTCTTATCCTCTTATTCTAAGGAGCTCCTCAACTTCTATTAGAATTTTACTTTTTTTCTTGATTAAAAGTTTAATCAGTGCAGTCAATTCTGTTGAACGTCACTAACGTCATCATCATTAAATTCATCAGCACCACCTCTTAATCTCATGATGACCCTGCATCAAGAAAGGCTCTTGACTGAAGGTAGCACTCATCAATAAATTTAAGAATGTTTGAGTTCCAGTGAAGACAGTGGAAAAAAAACACTTTGTGTTATGTGAACAGTGCATTTAAGGCTACCTAAATCATACTTTCTGTAGAGATAGACTTAATTTATATTTATTTATTTATTTATTTGTATTGGCTGAGAGACCAGCCTCTAACTTGTGCATTCAGACTTGTCTTAAAACCACTAATAGGATCACTGATATCAGTAGGGTTATGCGTATGCTTCTAGTCTGACATGCTTAAATACTTTGTGAAATGGGTGTTGAAAATCACTTTCAGATTTAATTTTTGTCATTGCTGCTGTTGTTAATATTGGCATTTTGAAGACTCTATTGTGGTACATTAAAAAGAAGGAAAAAAAAAAAAAAAAGATTCATTTTTTTCTAATTTTTTGAGTTGTTCACCTTAACTACAGAGTGTTGAGGTCATGTAAACTGGCAGTCAGACATGGCAGGTTGGATATGCCCCTATGTAGCAAAATGGGCCAGATAACATCTCAGTAAAATGTTCTGCAGCTGCAGGAAGTATATTAAAATTCTCCAAAACAGCTAATTCCCTCACAACTCCATTGACAATTGCTAGCAGCCTCTACAAAGAGCTAAGCAGTCTCATTACAAATTATCAGGTGAACTGAATGAGATTCAATGTTTAAAGAAGTCAGAATAATAATTTAATAAAATTGAAGCATAAAGCCCAGTGGAGAGTGCTACTGTACAAATTTACTTATTAAATTTTAAGCAATCATGCAATCAAGCAGCTGAAATATTGTTTCATAATAAATACTATTGCTGATGCAAATCTGATTCATCTAATGGCTACTATTATTAACTGCATGGTTTGTGAGCTGTTAATTTTGAGGGTGAATAATTGGTTAAAACAAGTTTTGTGTATTGCAATGTAATATGCTTGTTCAATTTTCCACTTAATTTCAGTTAATATGGGTTTTACATGTACTTCATGTTGCAGTTTTTATGCCCATTATTTTTCATTAGGAAAAAGCAATACTTTGGTAGAACAGAAGAAACAAGCAACACTGCATGTTGTTTCCGAGTTTTAATTCTATTACTGATGCTTCAAGTTCATATCACTTAACTATCTGAAACGTTAATAACTGCTCCTGAGGCTGACTAGAACTGGAACTGGGAGTGCCAGTTCCAGCATGAAGTAGGAAAAAAGGGACCTCTCAGTCCACTCCTTCACTTACTGACCTCTGTGCAATGCTTTTCAATGCAAAGTGTTTATCTTTGTTACTACTATGTTTTCAGTACTCCATTTTTTTTCAGTAGTTAGAACTGCATAGTGATGTTATTATTCACCATCAAAATGTAGATGCACCTATTTTATGATGGTATTAGGTACTTGCTGGAGAGCCTTGTTCATATCCACTGAAAGTGCCTAGACATCAGATCAGATGCTTGTCTTTGGGGTGGATAATGGTACAGTAGATGTGTGCCACCCATAGAGCCATATATTAGTCTTCATTTCTTTCAAGAAACAATTGTCTGTACGTCATCTTTTCATGGCATATCTTTCTTCTCACATTGTGCAGCACCTGCAGCTTACATGGGCATGTGTAAGCTCCATCCCTGCTGCTTGCCAGTGCCTCTCTGAGAGGGAAACTCATACAGTGGACAGAGAGGGTTATTTGCATTCCCTTTGCTCCTGGCTGCCCAAACACAGGGCTCCCTGGGGACAGCTGTTCCACTGATAAAAGAAGAGCAAATATTCTAAAACAGACACTGAAGAGCTCTTTGCATGTTCTCCCTCCAGAGCCAAATCTTTTCAGGTGCCTGAAAAATTCTCAGCACCATTGATGAAGTTGTTTTGTCTCTGACTCTTGTCCCCATCCCCGTGTTAAAGATCTGGTGGCTGAAGTGCAGCTGGAAGCTTTGGCAGCTTTGCTGATGACAGCAAACAGGGTGAATATGTCATTAATAACACTGCGCTTAAAAAAAAAAAAAAAAAAAAAAAAAAAAAAAAAAAGCCCTTCAGGTTGTTGCTGAAAGTATTTTTTATTGTACATCTTACAGAAGCTTAAGCAGGATATAGAAATCCAGACATTATATATTAAAAGCCAAAAAAGTATGGTTACCAATTCTGTCTTAAGCAGACAGCAATTCTCTCACTTAAGAGTCATCAACTAGGCACATCATCAAACTCTTCATGGACATTTTAATGCATTCATCTGCATTGCATCATTATCCTCACTTTGCAAATGGAGAGGGGCAAAGGACATAGAGATAGGAGAGTTATTAGCATGGCAATCTTTTGATACAGTAAAAAAAAGTTGTGCCAAGTCACTTTGTTCACACAGGATTGCTTCCCATGTCTCAAAGTATTGTCTTCAAGGGCACTACTGGATATAACCCATGTTAGCATTTCCACCTCCAGTATTCACAAGAAGATTTCTGAGGCTTTAGAGAGATTTCTGAAGTCTGGGAGTTCCTGGATTTCTGAAGTTCCTGGAATCGCAGAAACTTTATGTTATAGTTAGTGACAGCCACTTAGAAAAAAACAATATGTGTGAGCTGTGGAGTTGCACAGAGAAAGGTGTCAGCTGGATAATAAAACATAAAAAGGGAACCTGTTTGTTTGTTCCTTTTTTCCTCTTTTTAATAACAAAAACCAACACCAAAAACAAAAACAAAAAACATGGTCAGTGCACATACTGAGAACTGCATCCACTATGAGCTGCTTAAGAAGACTTTTTTCCACTATGAATAACATCAACAGATGTCTAAGGAGCTGACTGTATTTCAGCCCTATGCACTAAACACATGCTTTCTGATGTTCCCCAACAGGCCAGATGACTCTGAGGACGCAGCACGTTCAGGACTCCAAGATGGGCTTTGTAATCAATGCAATATATTCGATGGCGTACGGCCTCCACAACATGCAGCTGTCGCTGTGTCCAGGCTATGTAGGCCTCTGCGACGCCATGAAGCCCATCGATGGCCGGAAGCTCCTGGAGTCCCTCATGAAGACCAACTTTACGGGGGTCTCTGGGGACATGATCTTGTTTGATGAGAATGGCGATTCACCGGGGAGGTAATGTTAACATCTGTCAAACTACTTAAATACCAGACATGCTAACTGTACAAAATAGATGCATTCACACTTGACATCAGAACTAAGATCTCACACTTTATTTTTCATATTTTCATACTTTCTGAGCTTATTTTTCCAAAATAGCTCTTTTCATTAATGAGTAATTTTAATGACATCTAAATTATGGTTGGAGAAAAGAGAAGAGTTTTCAGGTACATAGTCTTCCTGTGTGAACAATAAACCAAGAGACCTTCAATTTTACGTTCATATACGATGACGTCCATCATAGCATTACCCTCTCTCTCTTTGAGTATTTAAAAACGTGTTCAAGAGTTAAGCAGTCATCATTTGAATAATCACCTGAATATAATTTCTTTATTAAGAAATCTAAATTATAAAATAGTTGTATAGATTTTTCTGGGATTTTTTTTTTCCCCATCTGAATAATTAAAAACCACTTCATTACTTTCCAAATAAAGTCGTAACAAACACTTGCATAACAGACTAAGCTATTTATTCATATTGTATTGATATAAACTAAACTGAATTTAAACAAAGGTCATTTGTTTGTTGATATTTTAAATATCTGACAGTTTTGTTTGATTGTTTGTTTATGACATACAAGCAGTGTCCATATAGAAGTACATATTTAGAATAGTAATGAATGAATTTTTTTTCCTAGGTTTCTGCCTACTGAACTGTCAGAAGATAAACAGCAAGTGTGATAGCATTCAAAGTATATTTATTTATCCTTACAGTTCAGTGGATTAATTCCTGCCTCATTCACTACATTTATTCCAGTTTGATTGAAGCAGCCCTTTCTGTCTGCATTATTGGGAAGTTTTTAAATATCTGTGTGATGACACTATGTAAACAGATGACTAAAGGGAAAACTGTTCATCCTGTGCATTCAATATTTCAATTCTGTATTCTCCCAGTAATGTGAATTAAGACAAAATCATTAACTCCAGTGTAATATTGGGCAGGAAAAGGAAATTCTATTGGTCACAATATTGCAATATTTCAAAAGTTTTCTTCAATTTCAGATTTTTTTTTTCTCATTTTATTTGAAAAACTGTAATGTCAGCATTCTTCTCAAAAGATAGCAGGCCAGCCACCTACAAAACAGTCTGCTTTAACCAGTTCTCTGGAGACACATATTTCAGAAATCTTCATAGTCAGACTCTAAGGAACTGCACCATGAGCTGGCAGGAGATCTCAAACACAAACTGGCAGGAATCCAGGAAAAATTTGGATGGAAATTTATTTTCAGCACTGTTTTGGTGAGCAAGGCTGTCTTCCGTTAAACATTTCTATTTTTACAAATAGCTGAATTCTGAAGAAAAGTGCTCAGTCTGGATTTTTCTGACATAATCTTTTTAAGACTTTTCTTAAAAGATTCCCATTTGAATTTAATGATGTTTGGATGCAGTAGATTGCATCCTACCTTATTCCTATCTCTTTTTCACTCATTTCTTGCAGAAAGACTGAAGACTTCAGCAAACAAACGACATGTAACACCATGCACCAATGACAACATCTACATTTTTCAGAGACCTTTATCTTCACCTTTTCCTCATGTAGGCATGCTTAACAATAATGCTTTAATTCCTTTTTTTTTTTTTTTTCAAGGAATTTAACTAAATCTCTTTTGTCTCTTTATATTTAGTATTAAATTCTAGGGAACAAGATGAAGGAATTATATTGTGTGCAGTTATTTACTCAAGGCACTGTGGAGCATCAGTGTTTCACTGTAGATCATGGGTACCCCATATGTGTGAGATACAGTAGTGCTCTGTCTACTCAAACTAATTAAATGTGTGAGGGGAAAAAATGTACTCAGAACTTGGTCATTTTAGAAACATTGGTCTTTGTTCCCTCTTCTCCTAAAATTGTCATGTGATTAAATCCAGACTATGTGCTTAAATTAGCCAACATTGACTAAAAATTTACTGTTTAGTGTTTAAGAAGGGTTTGTAGGAAGCACTGTCTTTAATTCCCAGGTTTTCAGTTGTTTCTAGTCATTTGAGCACTGTAAAATACTATGTGCAACAGCTGGGAGAGGGTGCAGTTGTACTGGAATGACTCACGTACCCTGTTCACTTTTGCTGATATCTGCATCTTCACTTTGTTAAACAGAAATTTAAATCCTTGCATCTGTACTGTGGTGGTGGTGTTAAGCAGGGAAACACAATATAAAAGGCCTTTCTGACCTAGATAGCTTGGGATTTCAATGTATAGCAAAAGGGTTTTGATACTATACATCAGATGATTAATCTCACAAGAAGCTTCCAGTCCTGGCCCTATTCTAAACTCCTTTATCTATATGCTGAGCTTACGCAGATAGTCTGATGGAGAGCTTGCTTTAGCAGGGATAGAAGGCATGGAAAAAAATAAATAATAATAAAGCAACCTCTATGATTTCCTGGGGAAATAACAACTACCTATAACTACTATGGAAACTCCAGAGAAAAAAAATGAAAAGGCAAGAAAAGACAAGAAAAACAAGACGCTAATATTTTGGTTTTGCTACCAACAGGATAGGGATTCTCAGCAGCTTCGTGGCACATCTGATTTGAAACAAGTGTTTTGCACTGTGATTAGGGCACTGCTGGAAATGTGTTATTGCACCATCTGGTCTCTCCTATCCTCAAGTGATAAACTGTCCCTGCGGTAACTCAAGAAAGCTCCAGGGAACCAGTGATTCATGAACTTCCACTATAGAAATGGACTTCCTGAGTCTGGCTATTACTATCAGTCCACCAGCACTCTTCTCCTCAGAGGTCTTGTGAGAGACACTACACATTGAGGCAATAGGTTTATTTACTTTGTCAGTTTTCTTTCCAGTATTCCTCCTGGGATGTATGCATGGAACTAGTTTGCAGCTACTGGAGGGATAATTATTTTAGTTCCTGTGGTCTGATGAGCATTGGCAGTACTTTGGTTCATCTGCCCATAAAACTCTGAATTGACAGCTTTAACAAAGCAACCCTCATAGGAGTGTTTTGATGTCCTGACAATGCTGAATAAAGACCCCACATGGGATTTTGGGCTAACTTTTGAGTTAATCTGTTTATCCTTGAACAAACTGTGTCTCTGAACCTCAAAAAAAAAAAAAAAAAGTTTTTTAAACCTGTATAAAATCAACTTGTTTATTTGGGTTTGTCTATGCATTAGCTGAAATAGATTAATTTGTGTCAGTCTGGTATTCACTTCTCTAACTTTGACAAGGTAGCTGAGTCTCAAGGTTGTGGACAATGCTTTGTACGGGATGGAAAGTAAGATATTCTAAATCTAGGATAACCATATTTTTTTCTTCCTACCTACGTTATCACTCATTTCTTCTTGTTTTGGAAAGATTCAAGACTCTCATGTTATGGGTAATGACATATCGCCCATTCAGTCAAGCTCCACTTCCATTTTCTTTCACAGTTTGCTTGCAGTCCTGATCCTGACCCATGTGTGACTGTGGCATTGACTCCCTCACATAGTTTCTCCACTGAGGAAGTTAGACTTTATCTCTTTGTTTAAAGCATTCTAAGATCCATGAATGGAGAAAAGCATCACAGAAGAGTTTTACTATATATATGCACTATGTCAGCTTGGGAAAAAATACTGATGTTATAGCGTGATTACTGCTTGCTAGTCTCAAAACCATTACCTCAAAACTTATGAGATCCTTCAGTATCTTATTTAAGAGATTGTGTGATTTAATGGGTTGGTCCTTTTTACATTATCTGTACATTGGGCTTCATAATGTGTACTCTGACAATATCACTCTTAATCCAACTCAGTCAATACTCATTCTCCTTGGGACTAATTTTTTGCCTGCTGCCAAGAAAACGTAGGCTCCTCACTTATGATCCAGCCAGGTTTTATAGGCCTATGATCGCATTCATATTCATTCTCTGTTTATATTGTTTGTTTATTTTTCATCAGTGAATATCATGTTGCTTAGTGTGATTACTGCAAAATTCACTGAAAAGGAAGTAAAGAACAGATAATGACATTACTTCAGGAACAGCCCAACTGTCTAAGCATGAATTACAAACAAGTGCCAAAAGAACTGACCTGTATGGCAGGAAGGTGGTCTGGTGTTCAGCATGGTAGTAGGATGCTGGTGAATCCTAGGCTGCTCCACAGACTTTCTTTAGGACTCTGTGAGAGCTAATAAGAAAGTAAGAGGAAGAGGGAGAGGGAGAAATGTGAGCCTAAACACTGGGATCAGCTCTGGCTGTACTGTTAACACTTCTGTTAATAAAGGTCAAAAAGGATTTACGCAGAAGCAGCCTAGAACTGAGGTATGAATAGTCTTTCCCTTCCATATATTCTGTGAGTAATGAAACATGTTCTGATCACAGAGGTATTATTTAAATGTGAAGTGGGTTGTGTGGATGGATGATAATAGCATTTGATGGTACAATTCTGTGAAAGAAAAAAAGAAATAAAGAAGCAGTGCCTCTTGATTGGGTCTCCCTGAAGACTCCAGCAAGTTCCAGAGTCCTGGAGTCTGTGCCTGATGGATGATACCTGATACCTCTCCAGGTGTCACACCAAACTGTGTTATGCAGTTGAAGTCTTTTCATTCTGCAGGTCTAGATTGCTTCTACTTCACTTACCTGGCTTAATCTCAACAGCTAAATGAGCACTTGCAGAAAGCATGGAATCACCATCGTGTGTTTAGATTTCTCTGCATCTGCTATAAAAGAGAAATAGAATAGGTGAGGTTCCCTACTTAGTACATTTCGATGCCTAAAGTTAGAGAGTGTGAATCTTGTCTTGTTTCATTGTTTTCCTTAAAAAAAAAAAAAAAAAAAAAAAAAAAAAAAAGTCTAAAGAGCTCAGTCATTTAGCCTCTGAGGGTTCAGTGAATTTTCAGGGTCTCAGGATAGAAAAAATTAAAATGCAAAGGTGAAAGATGGTGAAATCAATATATATATATATATATATATATACTGGGAGAACCTCAAGGACACGCCATTTTGTAATCATAAAATCAGAGAATGGTTTGGGTTAGAATGCACCTTTAAAAGAACATCTAATCCAATACCCCTGCCATGAGCAGAGATGTCTATCACTAGATCAGATGATGCTCTACTGAACTCAGTTTATTTTCCCTTTGTGTTTCCAAAGATACGAGATCATGAATTTTAAGAAAATGGGGAAAGACTACTTTGATTATATCAATGTTGGCAGCTGGGACAATGGTGAGCTGAAAATGGATGATGATGAAATATGGTCAGAGAAAAATAATATCATCAGATCTGTGTGCAGTGAACCCTGTGAAAAAGGTCAGATAAAGGTAAATATTTTTTCCATTTATTTCAGTTGTATGCATAGCCATGAAATTTGAAAATAAGATTTTCCTGACTCTTGCATGGAGACAGTATCCTACATCTTAATTAAAGTATACAAACTTATGTATATAGTTCTTACTCGGATCATAGTCATCTCACTGTTTTCATGAATTGCTATTTTCTTCTATTCCTACATCTATGAAGTGTTACCTTTTTTACACTTTTATTCCAAATGCTTTAGAGCAGGTTTTGCTTTTTTGTTTGATTTATTTTATTTTGTTTCATATTTTATTAATGTCTGATTCAGCAGAGTGCAAATCCCTGACTGGGATTTGTCAGTACAATTGCAGGTAATTCATAAATAATAATTGCTACTAATTCAGTGCTAGACATAGGCACCTAGACTGGGACATTATTACTCAGACCTTACATCTGTGGTATCTTCAGAGAACATCAGTAACTACTGCTACTTAGAACTACAGGAAAAGTAAGTAAATTTTAGTAAGTAACTTTTTTTTTTTTTTTTTTTTTTTTTTTTAATCATACCTGTTTTATCATTTCCTTTCTTCCTTAGGTTTTAGATTTTTCCTTCCTCCCTTTCCATGTTGGTGTAAGGAGTGAGGGTGCACAGCACAAATCTGTCATATATTAATGGTACTCTATTATTCTTAAGCATCCTGTGACACTAATGATCTAAAATTGTTGCAAGTCCTTGGCTTACCTTACAGACATTTACATGAAAATTCATGGACTGAAGGGATGAGTAGGGACAACAGAGTGGCTAAGAATGGGAAAAACAGAACAAAACAAAACAAAACAATACAAAAAAAAAAAAAAAGGCAATTTTAATTTCTGACATTTCACTGGAAGATGATCAGGGGCTGATGGGTGTCTGGCCATGCTCTGCAACACAGAGAGTGAAACTCAGTCTTGTACAGTTTTAGGACAGTTACCATGATTTATTCACTAGCTGGTCTTTGGCAGTCAGTAAACGAGTTTCATCAGATTAAATGCATGTGTCTCCAGTGCATGCATATAAAGTTATAAGAGTATATGAGATTTTCAAACTTTCTTTATGGTCAGTGGAAATACATACATTTTTCAAGATCAGGAGTCCTCTCATTCTCAGGATTTGAAAATAGATAAGATGAATCTTGATACAGAAGCACTTATTTCTTTTCACTGTCCAGCTGGGACAGTTGGTTCAGATAAGAACACACTTTCAGCAGACACATAAAGGAAAGTGGGATGAATTACACCCACAGTAATTAATCATAGTTTTACAGCATGCTAGCCTGCTCCAGCTACAAAGACATATATCTGAGAGGGTAGATATGGACAAACAGATACAATTTCAGAACAGGGTGGCTCTGAGATCCTTTACAATGCTTCCACAGCTCAGTTGACGGGAAGTGTCTTCATTAACTCTACCATGAAATGGTAGAGTTCTCGATACTTGGTGAAGTCAGGAAGGAGACCAGTAAAACCTCTGTCTTGGACTTCTGGAGGGCTGACTTTGAGCTGCTTAGGACGCTGGTTGGCAGAGTCCCTTGGGAGGTGGTTCTGAAGGACAGAGGAGTCCAGGAAGGCTGGGCGCTCTTCAAGAAAGAAATCCTAATGGCTCAGGAGCGGTCTGTCCCCACATGCCCAAAGACGAGCCAGCGTGGAAGAAGACCAGCCTGGCTGAACACAGAGCTGTGGCTCGAGCTTAGGAGAAAAAAGAGGGTTTATAATCTTTGGAAAAGAGGGCGGGCCACTCAGGGAGACTATAAGGATGTTGAGAGGCGGTGCAGGGACAAAATTAGAAAGGCCAAAGCTCACCTGGAGCTCAATCTGGCTACTGCTGGTAAAGACAACAAAAAATGTTTTTATAAATACATCAATACCAAAAGGAGGACTAAGGAGAATCTCCACCCTTTACTGGATGTGAGGGGAAACTTAGTTACCATAGATGAGGATAAAGCCGAGGTGCTTAACGCCTTCTTTGCCTCGGTCTTTAGCAGCAAAACCAGTTGCTCTCTGGATGCCCAGTACCCTGAGGTGGTGGAAGGGGATGGGGAGCAGAATGTGGCCCCCACAATCCACGAGGAGATGGTTGGTGCCCTGCTACAGCACTTGGATGTATGCAAGTCAATGGGGCCGGATGGGATCCACCCAAGTGTACTGCGAGAACTGGCGGAAGAGCTGGCCAAGCCGCTTTTCATCATTTACCGGCAGTCCTGGCTATCAGGGGAGGTCCCACTTGACTGGCGGATAGCAAACGTGACACCCATCTACAAGAAGGGCCGGAGGGTAGACCCGGAGAACTACAGGCCTGTTAGTTTAACATCAGTGCCAGGGAGGCTCATGGAGCAGATTATCCTGGGCGTCATCATGCGGCAGTTAACAGGGCAAGCAGGCGATCAGGCCTAGTCAGCATGGGTTTATGAAGGGCAGGTCCTGCTTGACGAACCTGATCTCCTTCTATGACAAGGTGACACGCTTAGTGGATGAGGGAAAGGCTGTGGACGTGGTCTACCTTGATTTCAGTAAGGCATTTGACACCGTTCCCCACAGCATTCTCCTCAGGAAACTGGCTGCCTATGGCTTGGACTGGCGCATGCTTCATTGGGTTAAGAACTGGCTGGATGGCCGGGCCCAGAGAGTTGTGGTGAATGGAGTCAAATCCAGTTGGAGACTGGCCACTAGTGGAGTCCCCCAGGGCTCGGTACTGGGGCCAGTCCTCTTTAACATCTTCATTGATGATCTGGATGAAGGGATTGAGTGCACCCTCAGTAAGTTTGCAGACGACACCAAGTTAGGTGCGTGTGTCGACCTGCTCGAGGGTAGGAAGGCTCTGCAAGATGATCTAGACAGGCTGGACCGATGGGCCGAGGCCAACAGTATGAAGTTCAACAAGGCCAAGTGCTGGGTTCTGCACCTGGGGCACAACAACCCCAAACAGAGCTACAGGCTGGGAGATGTGTGGTTAGAAAGCTGCCTGGCAGAGAAGGACCTGGGAGTTTTGGTTGACAGTCAGCTGAATATGAGCCAGCAGTGTGCTCAGGCGGCCAAGAAGGCTAACAGCATCCTGGCTTGCATAAGAAACAGCGTGGCCAGCAGGTCCAGGGATGTGATTGTCCCCCTGTAGTCGGCTCTGGTGAGGCCGCACCTCGAGTAGTGTGTTCAGTTTTGGGCCCCTCACTACCAGAAGGACATGGAGGTGCTTGAACGAGTCCAGAGAAGGGCTACGAAGCTGGTGAAAGGTCTGGAGAACAAGGCTTACGAGGAGCGGCTGAGGGAGCTGGGACTATTTAGCCTGGAGAAGAGGAGGCTCAGGGGCGACCTTATCGCACTCCACAGGTACCTGAAAGGAGGCTGTAGTGAGGTGGTGGTTGGTCTGTTCTCCCACATGCCTGGTGACAGGACAAGGGGGAATGGGCTAAAGTTGCACCAGGGGAGGTTTAGATTGGATATTAGGAAAAACTTCTTTACTGAACGGGTTGTTAGTGACTGGAATAGGCTGCCCAGGGAAGTGGTTGAGTCACCATCCCTGGAGGTCTTTAAAAGACGTTTAGATGTAGAGCTTAGGGATATGGTTTAATCGAAGATTTGTTAGTGTTAGGTCAGAGGTTGGACTCGGTGATCTTGTAGGTCTCTTCCAACCTAGACATTCTGTGATTCTGTAACCTTCATTAAGGTTCCTTCCACCTTCTGCTTATGCTTTCAAGGAAACTCCCAGGAGGATTCTTCTCTGCTAAGGCAGTTCATCACACACTTATAGAAATACCTGAAGTCCAGAATCTGAAGTTTTTGTTTTGCTCTGCTTTAAGCTGTTGACTATAAATGTCAGTTTATGCTACAGTCCTTTATCTTTATGGCCTTTACAGATGGTGGGGAAAGTTTGATCCTGAGTAACTCCATGGTGGTTTTCTTACAGAATCTTGTGGGACCAAGCTATTATGGAGGAATTTGAAAGTTTTGTGTAATAATATGCTATTACTCAGCAGTATTTGGTATATCCATCTGCAAGACAGGATAAAATCCAAACACAACCTAACTGTATCCATTTGAAATAATGCAAAGACATACAATTATTCAAATAAGTACAGGTTCAAAGAATTAGACAGTGACAAGAAGAGGGTGAAATATTTTTTTTGCTTGTATGTTTAATTTTTTTAAAGAGAACAGAAAAGATTGCTTTATTGTTAAAAGTGTTCACACAAAAATGTTCAAGAAATTACATATAAAAGGATGAAGAAGTAGTTGGCTAAATGATTATATACAAAATATCTGATGTGATTCTGAGTGGTTGAGAACAATTTATTTTTTATTTCTAGAGAAAGATACATAATCAGAGTTAGTGCTGGGAAAAAAATACTTAGTGTACTAGTTTTCTGTCGGATTTGTCAAATTCTAAGTGTAAATTCTAAAAGAAGAAATTTAAGAAGTTGGTTTGTTGAAAAGTTTGATAGAAAACTGTAAATGAATTGTTTTGATAAAATTGTTTTAATAATACAATATGGTTTCTATTTTGACGTTTAACTTTCTTAAGTGTTTTAGTTGGTGTAAAATCACGATTTTTATAATGCATCATTTACCAAATTATGTCTAAAAATTAGTGCAAGCTTTCTGAAAAATTATTTTCCCAAACACTATTTATTTTTAAAAATCATGTGTTTGGCTTTTTCTTTCATTTTGAAACAGAACAAATCCAAAGATGTTATTTTTTCTGGAGGACAGATTTGCAAGTAGCTGTAGTTTAAACCCTTATAGAACAAATCATTTATGCTCTTGCTGCTTTTCTCCAAGTGTAGCTATTCAGGTGATTTTTACCTCTTTTCATGCTCTACAGTTTTAAAAACAAAACCTCAAATTGTAGTTTTCTAACCCTCATGTTGCTGATGAAAAAATGCAAATTAAACATTTTTTCACTTCTGCATTGTAAAAAGCAATATGAACAATACAGTCCTTTTTGGTTACACTCCTTTGCATTTCATTTATTGAAACTGTTGTAAAAAGACATTTGGTTTTGTAGTCCCCTTCTAAATTCATCATTAAAAAAAGCAGCCACCCAAAATGTAAGTCAACCTGCTTCTTATGCTATAATTGGAACTATTTGTTTTTAAATTGTTTGGAAAGAACAGAGAGACTGGGAATACTTTTCTTTCAAAATAAAGACATATTGACGAGAAGCACAGATGTTTTCAATGCCAAGAGATGATAAATAAGGATCTTGAAAAATCTGCATCTCAATCATGAGTATGCAATATCATTTGGTAGCAAATTATAAAATGAGAAATCAGGTCAGATGTTAAAATGGATGAAGATAACATTATCACTCCTAAGTGTTAATTAGAAATGCAGTAATCTAAACAATTCTGGAAGAGGATGCTCAGTTTAATGTTTGGAAAAAAATCTGTTTTAGCAAATTACTCACGACTGTATGAAAAATAACCACCCAAAAATCTTTGGGTAATGAACACTCAAGATCTTCTCAGTGTTGCCCAGTGACAGGAGGCAATGGGTGCAGACAAGAACACAAGACATAAAGAAGCATTTCTGTTCTGTGGGGGTGACAGAGCACTGGCACAGGTTGTCCAGAGAGGTTGTGGAGTCTCGCCCCTTGGAAAACCCCATGGGCTTTTGAAGTCCTTTGCCACCTGCTCTGGGTATACCTGCCTGAGCAGGGCAAGTTGGACCAGATAGCCTCCAGAGAGCCCTTCCAACCTCAACCATTCTGTGATTCTGTTAAATAATGCTGCTGACATGATTCCCTGTATTGACCACAATGGAGTGAGTTACATGCCTTGAGTACCATGCATTGGTTTCTGTATGCACATTGACATCTATGAAATTTTGAATTATACTAATTTTCTTCAAAGAGAGGGAAAAATCACAGGTTGTGGTTCTGTAACCCCATCTATACTTTTCTTCAGTTTATTTATTTATTTATTTATTCTTTCTACTGGTACATACATGGTGTGAAAATCGAGAACTTGGGTCATGGTTTTGGATAAGCAAACATATCATGAAAAGGAGTTATCTTTAAAATAAAAATAAAAAAAAAAAATCTCTCTCAAAAAAAAAAAAAAAAAAAAAAAAAAAAGGAATCAAATCAAATTAGCAGCAGGGACAGCAGGAATGTATATTTGTGTTGCTAAACCAAATGTTGATTTTCGTCTCAGGTGATCCGTAAAGGAGAAGTAAGTTGCTGTTGGACCTGCACCCCTTGTAAAGAGAATGAATATGTCTTTGATGAATACACATGCAAGGCCTGCCAACTTGGTTCCTGGCCCAACGATGAACTTACAGGTAAATAGGTTATGGGTGTGCCTATACTGTCAATTAAAATGTTCATCTGTTAAGCTGAAGAAACAAAAGCCACATATATAAGTGAGTATGAGGACTGTTTCAGTCAGATTGAACTGAGGGATAAAACTGAAATTTGAACTAAGACTGGAATTTGTCATCTTGCCTCGAGATCCAGGAGTCTTTCATTTAATTGAGCTGCTCTCTAAAGACATGAATTACTAGATCTAGAAATAAAAAATCTAATCCTGGTTTTGAGCTGTCCTAACACAAAACAGGTGATGTAGATCATGAACTTCATCAAACAGGTAGAAAAAATGAGTCATCATTGGAAAAGTTATTAAGGGAGATCAGATTTTAGATGGTTTTATTTTCTTCCCAAGCAGGCACAACAGAGTTGTGGAATATTTCCTTTCTACTCTGAACTAGTAGTTGCAATTACTGATTCTGTCAGCATGAGTGCTCCAAACAGATTTGGGTTTGCAACAGTCGTTTGTTCACCATGGAGTCTACTAAAATATAAGATTCATGTTCTCCTTTCCATGGTGTAGATCTCTATGCTCTTGCAGAATACCAGTTTGCTTACATCAGAGGCAAATATTCTCTAACATTTGTATCCTACAGTCCTTCATCTTTATAATTAGAAAACAGAATTTAAGTATGCAGACACTTAGAGCACACAGACACTTCAAAATGCTGTTCAGGGATCAAGTTTTCATTGTGACAGACTTTGTACAAAGGGAGAAGAGACAGGCTTTTTCCAGAGAAGCTCACAGGCTCAGTTTACTTATCTCTATGGAAGAGGGAAGAAATAAAAGAGATGAAAGAGAAGGAAGACAAAAGGAAAAAACAGCTGGATGAATTTATGTAAGTGAAAGACAAGCAAGGTTTGGCCTATAGATAGATTTTTATCATTGAAGTTAATCAAAATCATTCCCTGGTATGGGATATTACATTGCGGTAATACATAAGCTAGGATACCTAATTACTGCAAAAATATCATTTAGTCATGAAACTGATAGGGGATTTATTAGAAAATTAGAAAATTTCACATATGGAACTTCTTTTGAGAAAAAAATTTTGAAGTAAGAAAACTGAAATATCAATAAAATAGATTAGTAATCTCTCCTGCTGCCCTGCTCCCAAAGCCCTGCCTTCCTGAGCCCTCGGCAATCACACAGAAAATACCTCTGACATCAGGGAAAGCTTTCTTATGTCATGGGAATGGAAAAAAGGGAGAAAAAGATCACTGACCCATGTGACCCTTTCCCCCAGTGCAGACTACACAGGGCATGGTGTAAGCTCAGGTTCCCATCCTAGCTAGGCCATCCATCAGAAATCAAGATTCAACATTGCAGGGACCATGCCTGGTCAAGCCTGGTCAACATATGAAGGTCAACCATTGCAAACAGTCAACTCTTCAAACAGCAGGGCTCTTGTCTGACATGTGGCAGATCCCAGATCACATCTTTGTTTCAATGAGCACCTGATTTTTTACCCAAAGTAGATAAACTAGGTCAGCAGCTGCTAACTACGTTAGGAGGGAAAGCTCTAAGTGCTTAATCTGATTAGCAGAGTCCGGTTCTAAAACATGGGTGATGGGAACTGCCCATTGACTCAGAGAATTTGGGGTAATTGGCCTGTATGAACTATGCATAAGACAAAGTGAAGAGAACAGCCACCAGGGTAGCCTTGGGGTTTAATGCTTTCTGATGGTTCCCTAGGGCACTCAGGTCTTGGCCTCACCCAAGGCTTTAGTCTGGGCTTGTGGGAGGATTTACCTTTTGAAGGTATTACTTTGCCCTCAGGATGGAAGAGCAGGAGAGGGTGGCATTTTGAAAGGCCCTGTGGGATGAATCAACAATTTTCTATCTATCTCTGATTGTTTTAAAGGAAAGTAGATATCTTTAGTCAAGCCAACTGCTTCATATAATACATGTGCTGCTAAATTTTGCAAATGATTCATCTGACTTTAGACATGCATTTTATGCCTTTACAGGGACCAAAGCTGATATGCACACATAAAACAACCTCTTGGACACCAGTGCCAAGCAGTGCTCCTCAGCAGATCTAGCCCTTGCTCTTCAGCCAGGAACAAATTCAGCAGACAGTATTTGGACACTGAACCCCTCTAGTCTTTCACGAGTACTGCTGTATGCATTCCTGGTAACAGGACACCCATCATCACAGCTTCATGGCTCTGTAGTTCCCATCTAAATTACTATTCACATGATGGCTGAATCTGGTCTTATTTAGCCTTGTATCAAAAACAGATTTTAAAAATTCTATTCCCAGTTTATCCATACAATATATTGAGCTGTATATTTTGCCTCTCATTCTAACCTTGTTTACAGCATAAAATTTAGTAATACACATGAATTAAAATTGAGGAGAGGGAGGTGTATTTTGTATTCTAGTTAGGAAATTTCCTGTTATTTTTACAAAGCATACACCAGTCTCTTTGAAATGTCCCTGCATCTGATACTGCAGCAGTCCATGTCTCTTTGCTGCCCAATAAAGCCATATCTTAGGTAAGGTTAGCTCCACAAGGCTGCACATAAAAAGCTCATTGGAGTAAGTCTTCCTTGCACCATCACTTTCATATGAGAGTCCTGGTTTTGCATCTTCAGTAAGTATATCATCTATGCAACTGAGAAGGCTTCAATGTGGCACAGCACCTCACTGTCTGCCAGAGATCTAAACTTGGATAAAAACGTTTTTTGGAATCCTTTCTTGGCTCACACACACACAAAAAAAAACATTACTTCATCTTTCTTGTACTCAATGACCAGCTTCACTTTTGTGCCACAAACATCAATATATAAAACATGTAATGGCTAGGATGTTTCACACAGAAAGGAACAGAGTTTAGTGTTGTTTTTTTCAGCCACCTGTGGAATATCAGAATTCAGATGCGGGGGGAAGGAGACAGAAGGGATGCAATATGTGTGGATAACAAAGTTATTCTCAGAACAGAAAAAGAGCTGTGAGATCTCAAGTACAATAAGGCTTAGCAAGTCCAAAGGGAAAGACAATTGGGAGGAAGAGTTTCTCTTGATTAAATCAGTTGCTGGAAAATATCTCCATCTAGAAGAGAAGCTGAGACTAGAAAGACAATGTTTAGCTGCCAATATTTTATTTCCTCTTAAATGTTTGTCTCATCTCTTGTGCACAAAACATTACCCAGGGAGCAGGCTCTGCCTTGAACACAGACTTAATAATTCTCTTTTCCTTTTCTCCCCAGTCTACATATACCATCTCAAAATGAACTCCAAGTCCATTTCTTCCTCCTGCCTTAGTGTCAAGATGTATTTTTCAGTCTACTGTAACTGCCTTTCTTCCTTATGCATTGTGTTAGAAACACCCATATCTAACAGCACTACTTCACATAGGAGTCAACTGGTGTGGCTGAGCCGTATTCAATTATATCAGGAGAAACTCATGGTTTGACGTCCAGAATTATATGCTCACTTCTCCACTCTTCCTCATGGTGTTACTTTTAGAGCAGAAGGAAAAGAAATGAATGCTAGGTGTATTTAGATGTAAATTAAGTGATTTTTTGATCTCTGATCAAAATCTCAATGCAATTAATTTTTCAGTAGTCTGATGAGGACAGTTTTTTGGTTCTCCAAGAAAAATAGCTTACTTTGAGGACATGACCTTCTGCATTCAGAAAGTCATTGGGAAGACCAGACAAGTAAACCAGCAATTCATAACTTTGTCAGTGGCTGTAGGAACATCTTATCTCTAGTGATTGTTTTAAGGACAGTTTTAAGGGGAGTGGGGAGTGGAGGGAAGAAACAATTATTCCCTCTTTCTGTGATTCAGGGACAACACAGAACAATAACAGAAACTGTTTTGTCTAGTAACCTCAGGGATAACAAAGAAAGAAGATGATATTAATTAAGTGTCATTTGGATTATCTTCAGGCTGTATTGACATTTTCCTCTCTCCTTGTATACTCCAAATATGGTAGTTATTTGATTTTCTTAATTAGATTCAGATGAACATAGGAGCTGAAGTATTTTACAGTTCTTGAGAAGTTTTCTTTGACATTCATGGATAAGGCTATTGTCACAAAAATTATTATGTTAAATTATTGTATTAGATGTTAAATTGCCGTCACAAATATATACTTTGCTATAGTCACAAAAATATTTCACCTGGTAAGGTGCAATACACCCAGGACAGCACCATTTTGATCTAGTCTTCCTATTTGAAAGTGCCAGGTAAGAACTGGAGCATCCAAACAATCCCTGAACAGAAAGGACTGAAAAAATGACACCACCTCTAAGTGATACAGTCATTTCGGTGGGGTCTGAACACACTGTTTCTGTATCCTGTTCAGAGCATGCTCTTTCCCAAGCCTAGGCTTGCACTGGATTGCACTGAAAAATGCAATGGAATGGCTCCCTCATCCTTCAGGCATTGCTTGTGCTGTCAGTGAGATCAGCAGAAAACACATCCAGGAGCTCCAGTAGCACTGGTGCACACCGCCCATGGGGCTGAGGGCAGGGCAATATTCAGCATTGAAATATGGCACATCCTTGCAGGGGTTGGCTGGTTCTTCCTGCAACCTGCCCATCTGGGCTGTGATGTAGGGAGGTCTGAAGCCTGGATGTCCCATAAGTCTGGAACCTGAATGAAAAATACCATTCATATCCGTGCCTGAAATATTTTCCCAAAGTAACTGCTTGTTGCTGTGAAATGGCTTTCTTCTATCACAGCTTGTAATAAAGTTATAACCATTGGTAATTTCAGCAATTGTCTGACAGTTGTGAGCATAAAGCAGAACACAATTTAGCCTGTGCTGACATTGATTTTTCTGCTGAAACATTATTAAGATCCTACTTTTGATCATAATTACTAAGGCTATAATTCAGACAGAGGGTAGAAAAAGGATACTCTTTTTGTCAGGTTGATTTCAGCATTATAGATACACATCAGCAGAGTTAAAATATAATTTTCATTCTGATCTTCCATGTCCTGACTTTCCTTTTCCTTTTTATTCCTAATGAAATGTAGCTATTTCCATAATTCCTTCTTACATCACCCTGTTGAGAAAAAGCAGATGAGGATGAGTTAAGTGTTCAGGTAGCAATATTATGACCAGGATCTCCGTCATTTTCTCACTTCCCTTGTCATTGGATTTGTGGATTTTTCTTCCCTCAGTTTCTTGTTTCACATAAGATGAGGACTTTAGAATCTAGTCTATTTAAATTCCAAATATCTAGCATGAGCCACACAGCACTTCATGACAATATGAGCTGGTTCAAGAATGTAGAGCTCAATTAACAGCTCTTAGAGGTTCCTGGGCTGGATGAAGGGGGACTTGTCAAGAAAGCCAGAAGGATCCACCTGTAATTGTTCCTTACATTATGGAAAGTTTGCTGATCATGACATATTCTGAACAAAACATTTAAAACTCATGAAGACAGCATTTTTTGGGGGGTGAAATTTAAATTAAAACATTAGAGCTAACATATGGATGTACCAAATTGTTGCAATTCATCAGTTGTTCAAGTCACTCTGCACATTTTATATTAAGGAATCATTCCTCATGTGATACCAGAGAAACTTTAACTATTCATGGCCTTGCCTTTTGCTACAATGCAGAGTTAAATCATTGTAGTTGACTTGCTTGAAAATAAACCTCCTGAGATGCAGAGGCCCCAGCTGTTGCAGTTTAGGATGTGACAGGTCCCAGCTCCTACTCTGCTGAGGATGCGGAAGAGAAGTGCTCAGTTGTCAGCCACACCCACTGACCGTAAGAACCCACTTTCATGGATAGTAAATGTGCCAACCTAGGACCTGCAGCAGGTTCTAGCCAACACATGGTCACCTCTACATGCTTAGTAATTATGAGAGGTCCCACCAGAACAAGATGAATAGCTATTGATTTTAATATTTTAAATTACCAAAGCTAAAGCCATTAGAAGTTAGTAATGAAATGTTAAAAGTGTCCCGTCTCAGCATAGCATGGCATCAATACTCTTTAAATAATGGGTGCTAAGCCCTATGTGGAGAATCTCTTTCACAACTAAGAAGTCGCTATGTTGTTTAGGTTTCAGCTTTGGTGTTTGAACTCCTCATATTCACGAAAGAATCTGTGAAAAGCAAAGAACAAAAAACAAGTATTTTGTTAAGGTGTTTAAATCACTGTCCAGGATACCTTAATCCACTGAAAAATATACAAAACAGCAGAATTTGCTGCTCATTTTTCCTCTCCATGTGCAGAGTCGGTGAACTTCAGTTCATAATGTTGACTTAAAGGATTTCACTGAATTCTTTTCACTTTGCAGAATGTGTCCTATTCACAAGCCTTAGTTTATGATGCTTACCTTCAGAACTATTTTAATTATATATTTTATATTGCCTACTACTAAAGTTATTTTCAGTGCTAAAATAAGACAGGTTTATGGATGGTGAAGACAGTAAAATCACTTAGGTGTCGAGGCTGTAATAACAAATTAAAATAGTGTCATGACCAAATCCACAGAAAATGGGGATAATACTACAACGCTTCACATCTGTGAACTGTTATCCCAGATGAACTAATTTTAAAGCAATATGAAAGATCAGAAGTAAGTGATAAGTTTAGCTCTACAGAGAGAGCAGAGGATACTAACAGACCTATGACAGTGGTCAAGCCTTTAAGGACTCTCATCTCATTTGTGGCACAACTTAGCCCACCCTTAAAGAAGCTAGATATTCTTCTGAATTAACAGTGTTTTTTGTTTGTTTGTTTGTTTGTTTTTAATTATTATTTTTATTTTTTTTTACCACCCAAGAAAATCTTCCTCACCTATACATATTTTTTAATTTTTTTTTTTTTTTTAATGCTCCTTTTAGAAAACCTTTCCCTAGTGTGTCAAATAGGACTCTGACATTTTATATCTTCTCTCTTGCTATTCACATGGATGTCTAGTACCTTGCTCCCACTGGCTATGTCTCTGGCTAGAGAAACATACAGATAGTTTTATGTCAATTTTACTGGGGCTCTGGTCCCAGAAGAACACTCCCGAGCAGAGTACAACAGCTCTACACCTGCTCCAATTTGGACTGGCTCCTAACTGCCTTTCCAGAAGTGAAATATTACCTTAGTACACTTCAGACCACAAGACAGGGCTGCTGGCTCTGTTCCACCTGCAGTTTATGAGCCAGCAAGGAGAGAAGACTTTCCAGGTGCTTGGAGATGTTGATGAAATGTAAGATCTGGGCTGTGGAACAGAATCTTTTCCAAATGACCATTGAGTATACACTTATTTAGGGGATATCAATGAGCTCTTTTGTTAGTGTTTTTCATAATTTACCTTGGTATTATGTTGGTCATCAGCCTGACCTGAACAGCGACAGTGCTGTTTTCTCATTTGTCTTTTACTTGGTCCTTTTACTTGCCTCTTTATGCAAAGTGCTGTTAGAAATGATTAGCTGCAAAACTGTTATATGAAAACCACACCAATCATCGTTTTATAAAGAATATCCAGTTCTTAAATCTTAATTGAAGAATAAATCATTGCATAGTTTAACATTCCCCTTTTCCCCTTGCAAAATACACCAAGTGATGGAGGGGAAAAAAAAAAATAAAAAAAAAAAAATGCACAAGTTTTCATCTCTTTTTTCAGGTATTTTATTAAGAGAATGTAAAAGGTTAATAAAACAAGGAAGGCATGAAATAGTCTGAAAACAGTGAGAAATGCTTGGCTATGTTTCACCTCTGTTGCAATGTTAGAAACCGTGCAAAAGTCAGACTCTATATCATTGTCTGCATGTAAAGGCCAGTTGTCAGGTAAAAATGTTTTCTCTTCAAATTTCTTGTCCAAGAACCTATAGTAGCATTAGAAGCTAGTAAAAAATTGTTTCTCCAAAACATTTAAGTTTTGGTGAACCTGGAAATGGATTTAGAGGTCACATTCATAAAACTTGTGGAAGAACCCGCATGGGGTATATCTTCACACACCAGAGTATGCTTTCTGGTATTCACCCTGCTCCCACTGGTATAAAATAATTTTAATGATGCCATTCCTGTGCTACATTAATCTTGATGAGGTCAGATGAAATACCCTGTTGTGTCCCTCACTCTATGTAAGTAAACCCTTTAAAGTCAAAAGGAGTCAAATAGGTATTGTCAATGAATGCTCATGGGAGTGTTTAATGAAAATCTAAATGTCTTTGTTACATTAAGACATAGCAATAACTTCATAATTGCAACTTTTCACACCAACGCAGTTAAAATACAAATGGCAGCTTTTCACACCAAAGCAGTTAAAGTACAAATGGCAAATTAATCTGCTTTCAGTAGCTAAGAGTAAAATTTTGTTACTCTGGATTGACTGCAAATGTGTATCGTTTAACTGCAGTAATGTCAAAGATTTAGCTACCCTAATTCTCCTGATGTTTCTGCAGGAATACAGAATTATTTGCCTTGTACTGTTGCCAAAAAATCTATTGATTATACCAGTATATTTTGGTTGCTTATATTTTTTATAGCATTAATTTATAGAAATACAGAACATGGAAATAATGAAACGACAGAAGATCTAATTGTAATATTAATTAATGTAATTTTCATGGAAATATTTTTACCATTAAGAATATCAGTTACAGACTTGAAAATACTTTAAGCTCCACTGAAAAGAAAAGGCAAGGACTAGACTTCTTTCATGTAGAAATCCTCCCCAAAAAATGATGCCGACATTTACTCCTGATCATCAAGATACTGAGGTCCCAGACTCCCTAATTAATTTGGACTGGTTGATGTCCAAAGTACCCTCACTGCTGAGAATAGACAGGTGAGTGCCCAGCACTCCTTCCCCGTGGGGAAAAAGTCCCTTACCACCATCCACCCTGAGACTACTTTCTGTCTAACCCAGCCAAGAGCAAGCAATCTGATTCTTTAAGTCCTAAATTGTGAAGTCCTTTATAATTTGCAATCAAGGTTAGTCAAACTAAATACAATTATAGGGGGAAATGAAAGCTTTTAGTTGCATTTCCTTCTCTCCAGCATCTTCTTCCATCAGTCCTGCCCTGGCTGGTAGTACTCATGTGTCTACTGTCATCAGGAAGTAGCATCCCAGAGCAGCAAGGTCCTCTCCTTATTCCTTTTGGCTTCCAGAGCCATACAGGCTTTACTGTGCAAAAGAAAAGGAGAGGTGGAGGAGGGTGATCAACAACAAATTTTCTGTGAGTTTTTATTGCTGTCCATTGATAAGTGCACTGCAGAATGAAAAGATTCTTGCCTATGATAAATACAAAGAATGACTTATTAAAAGCTGTGTGTAAACTAAAAAATAAATGTCCTTATAAAGTATTGCAAGTTTTAGTTCAACTTTAACTCTAAAATCAGTTTAATTTCATGAATTAGATAACGAAACTAATTCCTCAAAAGTCTCAAAAACATGAATGACACATAAAGAAATGAGCATGGTTGGACATTCCAAACTATATATCATCTGCATTTTTAATCCAAGAAAAAGGTGGCTGGAGAAAAAGTATCATATCTGAGAAAGAAACACTCTCCTTTTCTTGACAAGTAGAATCTACATAATCATTAAACAAGCACCAATATAATTCACATTTAGAATATATTACAATTAATGTGATTGACATCTGGTTCTTACAGTGTACATAATATACAGACAATTCTGAAGTATTTTACATCAAAACAATGAAATCTGAATCTGATATTGAAATTTGTTCATAAATTATTATATTTAAAATAATGTAAAGGGAACATTCCACTGTGATTAGAGATGACTTCTCTGGGCTTAAACATCTCTAGATGGCTTCTGTAGGTACGTACCTATTGGGGATAAAAGGAAGACTAAGGAAATTGTAGGCCCTCTCCAGAAGGACACAGACTACCTGGGATATGGTGAAGGCTGAGGTGATTTTTTACCTCAGTCTTCACCAGTAAATGCCCTAACCATATAGACAAATCCCAGAAGACAAAGGCAGGGACTGGAAGAATGATGAACCACTGTAGAAGAGATCATGTTTCAGACCATATAAAGAACCTGAAGGTGATCAGGTCCATTGGACCTAATGAGATACATCCATGAGTCCTGAGGGAACTGGTGGATGTAGTTTCTAAGTGACTGTCCATCATATTTCAGAGGGTGCAGCAGTCCAATGAAGTTCTCACTGACTGGAAAAGTGAAAACATGCAATTTTTAAAAAGGGGAAAAAGAAAGACCCAGGGAACTACAGGCCAGTCAGCCTCACCTCTTTGCCTGGCAAAATCAGGGTGTAGATTCTACTGGAAACTCTGCTAAGGCACATGGAAAATAAGAAGGCGATCAGTGACAGCCAACATTGATTCACTAAGGGCAGATCATGCCTGACAAATCTGGTGGAATTCTACGATGGGGTAAAAGCATAGGTGGGTAAGGAAAGAGCAACCAACACAATCTGGACTTGTGCAAAATATTTGACACTGTCTCCCATGATATCCTTCTCTCTAAATTGGAGAGACATGGATTTGACAGACGAACCACTCAGTGGGTAAGGAATTGGCTGGATGGTCTCACTCAAAGTGTTGCGGTCAACGTCTCAATGGCCACGTGGAGATCAGTAATTAGTGGTGTTCCTCAGGGGACAGTGTTGGGACCAGCTCTGTTTATTAAAGTTTATCATCTATGTCAATGACACGAACAGTGGGGTTGAGTGCACCCTCAGCAAGTCTGCCCATGACACCAAGCTGTGTGGTGTAGGCTACACACTGGAGAGAAGGGATGCCATCAAGAGGGACCTGGACAGGCTTGAGAAAGTTGGCCCATGAGAACATTGTGGAGTTCAACAAGGCCAAGTGCAAGGCTCTATATCTGAGTTAGGACAATCCCAAGCAGAAATACAGGCTGGGTGGAGAATGAGGTGAGAACAGCCCTGAGGAGAACAACATGGGATTGTTGGGGGATGAGAAGCTTAACAGGAGCCAGAAGTGTGTACTTGCAGCCTACAAAGCCAACCATATCCTGGGCAGCATCAAAAGGAGAATGGCCAGCAGGGCAAAGAAGGGGATTGTCCCCCTCTGCTCTGCTCTTTTGAGACACCATCTGGAGCACTGAGTTCACCTCTGGGCCCCCAGCACAAGAAGGATGTGGAAGTATTAGAGCAAGTCCAGAGGGGGGCCACAAGGATGATTAGAGGACTGGAGCTTCTTTTATGAAGACAGGCTGAGTGAGTGGGAGTTTTTCAGCCTGGAGAAGAGAAGGCTCTGGGGAGACCTCTTTACAGCCTTCCAGTGCCTAAAGTGGGCCTACAGGAAAGCTGGGGAGTGTAGTGATAGGACGAGGGGGAATGGCTTTAAATTAAAAGAGAATAGGTTTAGATTAGATATTAGGAGGAAATTCTATGAGTTCAGTGAGGCACTGGCACAGGTCGCCCAGAGAAACTGTGGATGCCCCATCCCTAGAAGTGCTCAAGGCCAGGCTGGATGCATTTTATGCAACCTGGTCTGGTGGGAGGTGTCCCTGCCCATGGGATAAATTAGATGATCTTTAAGGTCCCTTTCAACCCAAACAATTCTATGATTATGTGATTCTATGACTTCTCTTAATCAGTCTGGTCATTTTTTCAGTCACTGTGTTAGACTCCAAACAGATAAACCTTGTTGCTGAAATAAGCTATCACTGAAAAATATTGCCATTATATCAGCATAATCTTGACCTACTTTTATTAGAAAGACAACTTCCTAAAAGAGAAAAAGAATAGGAATATCAGAAGAATCTGTAGCTTTATCTTTAAAGAATCTCACTCCTACACAACTCAATTTACCTTCCTTCTTTTTTTTTTTTTTTTTTTTTTTCTTTTTCTTTTCTGTAGGTTGTGACCTCATCCCAGTCCAGTATCTCAGATGGGGTGATCCTGAACCAATTGCAGCAGTTGTTTTTGCATGCCTGGGTCTGCTGGCCACCTTGTTTGTTACAGCTATATTCATAATGTACCGTGATACTCCAGTGGTCAAATCATCCAGCCGAGAACTTTGCTATATCATTCTAGCTGGCATCTGCTTGGGTTACTTGTGCACTTTCTGTCTCATCGCAAAACCTCAACAGATTTACTGTTATCTTCAACGAATTGGCATAGGTCTCTCCCCAGCTATGAGTTATTCTGCTCTAGTAACTAAAACCAACCGCATTGCAAGAATCCTGGCTGGCAGCAAGAAGAAAATTTGTACAAAGAAACCTAGGTTCATGAGTGCCTGCGCCCAACTGGTTATTGCATTTATTTTGATATGTATACAATTAGGCATTATTGTTGCCCTCTTTATAATGGAGCCACCTGATATAATGCATGATTACCCAAGCATCCGAGAGGTCTACCTGATTTGTAACACCACCAACTTGGGTGTTGTAACTCCCCTTGGATATAATGGATTATTAATTTTGAGTTGCACCTTTTATGCATTTAAGACAAGAAATGTCCCAGCTAATTTCAACGAAGCAAAGTATATTGCCTTTACAATGTATACCACCTGCATCATTTGGCTGGCTTTTGTGCCAATATATTTTGGAAGCAACTACAAGATAATCACCATGTGTTTCTCAGTGAGTCTGAGTGCCACAGTGGCCCTTGGCTGTATGTTTGTGCCCAAGGTTTATATCATCCTTGCTAAGCCTGAAAGGAATGTACGCAGCGCGTTCACCACATCGACTGTGGTCCGCATGCACGTAGGGGATGGAAAGTCATCTTCGGCTGCAAGCCGGTCAAGCAGCCTGGTGAACCTGTGGAAAAGAAGGGGATCATCTGGTGAAACCCTTAGGTAAAGTTTGTTGCTGTGTGAGTGTGGGGAATTAATTATGCTCTTCTGGGAGTTAAATTATAATGCAAATAGTGAAAAAGATAAGGGGAGATATATTAATTCTGTTTGCCTCTGCACTGGGAGAACAATAAGACCTCTCTCCCACATCTGTAACAGATCCAAGGTCTGATTTAGTCAAAACACTACAAAAGCTGGACAGAGATCAATGGGCAAAAAATTATATTGATGGAAACATGGACTGTATCAACTGTACACTTGTTGCAGGGAAGGAAACAAGATCTTAGGAGTTAAAAAAAAAAAAGAAAAAGAAAAAAGCAAAAAAAAAAAAAAAAAAAAAAAGAATATAACTAATTGCCTTGTCCTTCCTTAAGCACTCATTGGCAATCTCTTTCATTTGAATGAATTTCATAGCATGGCATTTTTCCTCTAGTCACAGCAGGACAACAATAGGGTTGCTGTTAATGCTACAAAATCAAGGTGGAGTAGTCAATACAAGTGGCATCGTGAGCTATTCTCAGGCATCTGAGGATTTGTTTCATATGACTTCTGTTATGCCTTTACTTTCCTATTCCCTTGATTTTCCTTTCTTCTACCATATCTTCCTGACTTTTCTTTTTGTCCTTACCTATCTTCTCTTCTTTATCTATCTTGATACCTTTTTCTATAGTCATTTTCCCAACTCCATCAAATTCAGAAGTTCACAGGCCCACTCTTGCTACCTTTCCTGCCATTAACCAGATGCCCCTTTGGTAGATATTTCTTTATTTCTTCCCAAGAAATTATCTGAATTCAGTGGTCATGAAGACAGCTTGTATGTTCAGTGTATAAAAACTACGTTGAGTGAACACCAAAGAAAAAGGAGAATTCTTGAGTGGAAATATTATATGGCCTCATAGACAGAATATACTGGAGTGCAACCATCCTGGTGGTTCATTTTAATCTTTTGATTCCTTTCACTTTTGATATGAGTGGTATGGGGATGATTTGGGGTTATTTAATTGTTAACTTAAACTAGGAATTCGACCTTTATGAATGACAGTGCAGGAAAACAGTCTTGTCATTCCTCAGCCATATATATCTTGCCTAGAAGTGACAGGTAGCTGTATTTCCTTCCTCAGTGAAGTACACATGGAGTTTAGGATTGATAATATGAATGTTTCCAGACACGCCATTGTTCACAACGGGACTTGTCATGAAACAAGGGCAATTTATATTTCCTTTTTTTTTTTTTTTTTTTGTGAACCACAGTTTAGACCAAGGGAGGATTATTAATAGTAACACCCAGAGGGCAGATTATGCCAAATGATGATTTGTTTCTGCCAGAACATTACTCATGATTCTATTTCAGTGACTTTTAATTGTTACAGAATTTATCCTTTTTTTTTTTTTTTTACAATATATTTAATGCTTATAATCTGTAAACTGTGTTATCTTCCAGTTCATTTCCAGGTGCAGATTAAGATGCTGTTTCAAAATGATAAATTCTGCACCAGCTTAAGTGATGGTTACCCCTCTCTACAGCCTCTTTTTGTATACATGAATGACCTGAGAAATTCAGGCCAGAAGTCCTATAACCTCGCTGAAAGAGACATTCTTCATAATATACCCTCCACAGGAGGGCCTTCTTGCTCTTTGGGATCATTATTATTTCCCCTCACTTTTACTACAGAGCTCATTTGCCATCTCACAACTTTTTTATTCTTGGCAAGATGAAGTTTTAGGTGGTGGGAAGATTTTAGACTTGGGAAGGATTTGTCATCTATTAAGACCCAGTTTTAAAAGTTATTGCTCTAAAATCTTTGTTTTATTCTGATGAGTAAGGAATGTAACTTGCTATTAAATACCCTTAAAGATAACGTATTTTCTTCGTTTTAAGATCTCTGTTTCCATTTCTTTATATGCTTCAATGTGTAGATAACACCTGTAGTAGAGAGTTATTAGTTAAACAGAGTAGATTGTAATTGGTAGTGATTTCTTTTTCATTAGCACCATCTTGAAAATGACTTCAGTCCTGAAGAGCATTGAGTATGTCAGGTGTGTGTGTTTAAGAATGAAGAAGGACAAGGTTGATATATTGGCATATTTACCTAGATATAAAAAACTAGAACGTTTCAGTTAAAACTTGGAGAAAAGCTTTCATGCCATCAGCAGTACTCATCAACACTTGAAACTGCAACAAAGGAAACACTTCTAAATGCATGTGTCTGAATCCTCAGCTGGTTAAACTATGATGGTACCAATGAGTTTATCAGTGCTTAGTCATTAAGTGCCTGAAGGATTTGGGAATTCAAGAGCAAACTAATTCCATCAACTATGAGAAATTCTCTAGTAAATGCCTCTTAACTTGCATGAAAGAAAATGAAACAGAGTCCTGAAATATACTGTAAAAATTTTAAATGCTGTTCAGGACTTCACCTATGTTTGATATCATCTCCAAGAAAGAACAGAAAGCCACTTTCAGCCTCAATTCTGCTTACTTTAGAGCACGAGCAACTAGAGTCCGGTGGTTTTCCTAATATTCAAACATTATTTTTTTTTTTTTTAAGTATACAAATTAATATGTTTCACAGTGTTATTCAGCACAGTGTTCAAAAGGTTGTTTGGATAGTTTTTCAGGTAAACACTGAAGTACTGAGAATCAAAGGAAATATGCAGTAGAGCTACGTATTATTTAAATAGCATGGAGGGGGTTTATTTAAAAGAGAGTGAGTCAGTGCTGAATTTTAAAGAAACATGCTATTTAAATCACCAGTGCAGAGAGGGGCCCCTATCATTAGCATTTTGCTTCTTGACACTAATTTATAGCAGTGTAGTATTGCATCAAATCATTGTCAAACAGATAATGCCAAGGCTCCATTCAGAGCTCTTACATCAGCTGTGAGATGACAGATAACAAGACTGTTTTTGCCTAAATAAAGCAATGCATCTGTTACAGTCCTAAATGACTTTTTGCATGGGGTGCTCTTCAATTAAGAAAATCAGACAAATTGTGGCTTTGTGTTGGAATGTATCTTCACAAATGAAGTCTGTAAAGGGGCAGGGTAAAGTGTTCTTTACTCAGTGAAATGAAAACTATTTCATGTAGGCTATTATGAATCAACAGTACTCAGCAAAATATATTCTAACATCATGTCAAACCAAGGCTGCCACAGTGGACATTAGTAGAAGTGACACCACAAAGAAGCATCCTGAACACCACATAGCTGGAGTGAAATCCACACAACCTGCACAGAGAAGCACCTGGACTTCCTGTTTCCAGTTATCAATTTCATGGAGACTAGAAAGACCATAAATATCTGAGAAAAAAAAAATCTGAGAAAAAATCCATCTTACCTTATGGTCCCAGGAACCGTTACAACACATGCTACACAGCTCTTTTTTTTCTGAAATACAGGGTGGCTCATCCTCTCCTCAATTCAAGTAACTCCATATCCTGGTAAGATAAGGACTGTATATTTCTCCTACAAGAGCTGACACTATGGTATTTCTAGCAAGGGCTACACACCAGAAGGTCTCAGTTACATTAATTTGACCTGGGACATAAAGCAGATGTTCCAGTGTTCCTTTTACATTTCTAATGTTTTAGCCCTAAATTGCATGCATCGGTTTAATCACTCTAGGTGTTTTTTTCTTCAGGGACATGTTGCTAAATGACCCAAACCACAGTATTTTCATTTTCCAAGCTTATGCTCTCCCTTTAAACACACACATCTCCCTCCACTTGCAAAAAGGCAAGTTTTCTTTCCTTTAAGGTAGGTAATTGCCTGTTCTGAGAAACCAGTGAAGTGTTAAAAACACACATAAACACTCTGTCTCTCCCACACATTACATTCTTTCCAATCTTACCAATATTCTTTGCTGTGCCCTTCAAATTACTCCAAAGTCTTCACAGTGCAGCCCATGCCCCTCCTCTTGAATTCTCCCACTGTTGGTTGCGGATGACACAGTGTTTCCTGCCCTTAACTTCTGCTGGAGGCCTCCAAAACACCTTCAGGAGCTGTTCAGTCACTTTAACATCAAATTCTGAACTACTCCAGCCTGTAACATGTTAAAGGAAAGACAAGAGGAACCTGGAATCCTTCTGTAGATCAAGCCATGACCTGGACACAGAGAGTGAAGCTATTTGGGCAGTGAAGCGGGAACCTCTGAAAGAAGAGGTTCAGAAAACACCACTGTAATCCCAAGGTAATGCTCTGCTTGAAGATTAGAGCCTTAATTCATGTTCCTCCCCCTTTATTTATTTATTTATTTATTTGCAGTGACATTGAGACAGAATAAATTAATTACGGTGCTGCAGGATTTTTTTTTTTTTAATTGCCAGTTGACCATTCTCCCTGTGACAGTGTCGGTGTCACTCAGAATTCTTCTATTATTTCTGACTGTTGATTTAAGCAAAGGACTAAGCATTACTTCTGATCTGTTATCCAGCCAGGTAGATATGATCACTCAAAAGAAAAGAATTGTCAACAGAGTGTCAGATAGCATTAGCCATATTCAAAATACATTGTATGTTTCCTGTACTATGCATACTTCCTCCATCCAGATGTGAACAGCACAGCTCCAAACAGAAAAGATATACAGCTGTTTCTGCAGCTTATCATACACACTTACCCCCAGCAATTTACAGATCTCATTGACATTAAAGATTCATAGCAGCAGTGATATTTCTTTCCACATGGAATTACTAGTCCATGAGGTATTATTTCCTAAATAATTGAACAGAAATGTTAGTTGTCAAAGCAAATGAACTACTCACTTATATGTTAATGCCTTATCTTGCCCTGTAAAGATTTTTGTCACTCCACTGTGTGATCAGAGAACTGGGTGTTCTCTTCATCTCTGCAGAAGTGATAGAACTGAAATCTTTCATTTGGGAGTGGGGTCCCCTTGCTTTGGTAAGCCAGTGCTCACCCTCAGGTGGACCACTAGAAATTCTACACTCATATAAATCACTGTTAATTTTGGTTTTCCTTATTCAACCTATCAAAGATATTCACAACTTCACCAAAGAATTAGGTGCCATTCAGAGGCTTTTTTCTTTTTTTTTTTTCTTTTTTTTTTCCTCAAGCATTATTTTGGTACAGTGGCAGCAGTGTTGAGGGTCCAATATGATACCTGCCTTGCACAGGTATCATTCACCTTCCCAGGCGCACATGCCGTTGACAGCCATTTCCTGTCTCCTATGGGGACAAAGTGATGATAAAGGTAGGTTTTTCCACTGAACTGGATTCAGCCATAGACCACCAGTTGCTATAATTAGTATTTACATCAGAATGTCCCAGACTGTGCCATAATTAGGCATTTTGGGAACAGGTGTCTACCATTACATTATGAACTCTCTTTTCTTCAAGGAGAGACTATTTTTTTCCCCTATCTCTCTTCTATCTCTTCTCTCTCTTTTTGCCTCTTATGTCTGTCTATATCTGTTTTGTGACAATTCAAATGAGATATTTTGATCCATAAAATAAGAAAACTGTGCTTAGATCCACCTAGAAGCTGCCATTCATGGTTTAAAAGTATTGCAGTTAAAATACTATGTGATACATCAGCATGTCTTATCTCAGCACCAAAATCTTGAAATGACCTTTTCAGAAGCCTGAATCAAAATTTCTCAAAATAAAACAAAACAAACAAACAAAACCCACTAACAACAAAAGAACTACCTTCTTTTCTGTAGGAAAAATTTCAAACATTCAAAAAATTCTGAAACTTATAAAAAATCTCAGGCTTGAACTAACCGGAGGAATAATTTTACCTGTTACAGAAAGTTCTGAAAGGTCTGACTATAACATTTTATTATTTTAAAAAAAATGAGAAAGCATTGAAATTCCAGCCAAATATTCTTGGAATAAATCTCTGACACTGTTATGTGCAATTTGCCAAGAGGCTCCAAGATACAGTCCATACACTTTGCTCGGCCTAGAAGTCAAATTTTGATTGGGAGTGCCACATCCATGAATGAGTAGATGGATTGAAGCCCTGGCCATCATCAAACTGTATGCTCTTATAATAAAGAATATGTGTACACATACCAGAATGAAGAATTCTGACATAAATGTGAGAGATTCAAATTCCCTGTAACACAGGGGATAAGATAAGCTTCCTGAGACATAAAACAGGATGGTTATTTGACATGGAGCTTTCAGACCTGTTAAAAAGACAGGAGACCTACAAACCTGATTTAGCAGAGTAGGAAATTAAAAAGTGTGTATATGTGCATGTCGTGGGGGGTGGGAGGGGCTGAAGTTTTGTTGAAAGCTGAAGCTGGCTGGCATTTAGTATGGGCATGCTCATTGAGAAAGATAGTGATTGTGAATTTCTGCCACAGCATATTCTATGGAGACACATTTCTTACAGTACAAATGCCAATTTTGTCTTCATTTATATGCAATATGAACAATTTCTCTGACTTGTTTTGAATGATGATAGAAAGAATATTAGAGTTTTCCTCCAAACTTAGTTGAGAAACTTTTTACTTACCAGGCTTTGTCAGGGCATGTGTTATGGGTTATGAGTTAAGGGCCGAGAAACTCTTGGTGATCAGAGTGGTCTTATGATACACTAACTCTCCATCAGGTCCATTGCCTGGCAAAACAAGAAAAACACAATGCTCCTTATCCACGGATTAATATATAACAAATAGATAATTGGTTCTGCCTTTTCTGCAAGTAGTTGCACTGGTTTTCTCACAGAAGTATGTAAGAGAGTATAGAAGAGGTGGTAACATCGTGATATTGAGATCAAGACAGGCATATCACCTCCTATACAGAGCTGTATCACAGCCTGTCAGTTATGGCAGGATGGATTATTTTCCTCCTGAAGTCTGGTGGAACCATTCTGTCTTGAATAAAATAAGCATTGATTAGAAAAGACAGAGAGTTATTTTCTAACCTGGTGAAAAGAGCAGTGATTTTCAATGCCAAATGATGGCAAAGGAGAGATTCCAGACTGAGTCTAAAACACCTATACACTAAAATATACACTAAAAGACTTCTATGATTCTGGTTTTATCTCAATTAAAAAAAAAAAAAAAAAAAAAAAAGTGTATGTCAGTGTTATTTGAAATCATGAAGTTTTATAGAATAAGCAAATAATTTCTTAAGACATCAAATTATTTGAATTAACTCTTGTTTGTATGGTATGGAGTTGGGAGATAAATTGCATACATTATGTAATGTCATTAGAGAACATAACAATTTATGTGAGTTGGAAGTCTGGCTCAAAGGGGATTGTTCTTATTTCTGAAATGAAATATAACCATGATGATACTACAAAGTATTAGTTGGTCGCTTCAGAGCCTTGCTAGAAGAGAATTTTGAGACATGAAGGAAAAAATCTTTGACTCTTTTGGAAGTCATTATTCATTTCACTGATTAGTCTGCATTTATTAATGAATCATTTCTCAAAAGAATCATTCTGACATATTTTAATCTAACATGCTACAGAAACTTAGAAGGTGAGATTACTGAATGGTTTAAGTCCTTCATTTTTTCCATATACTCCTGGTGTCTTTTTGAACAAGCTTGATGCTGTGATTAATTAAACTTCAAATATTGTGAGATGATTGAAGAATGTTTTATGAAACTCAGTGAGAGGAATTAGATCTGAAAGATTTTGATGAATTGTTGCTAAAACCTTCCCTCTGTACAATGAATTGCTATTCTTGACTGCCCTGATTACAATGAATTTTAATATGTGTGTAGCGCTAGTGTTGTTGTTTAGAATTTTTACACTACTTAAATTTAATTAAAATATTGATTGATTTATATAAATTTTTTGGCTGCATTGACTGAGCACATTGATTATTCAAGCTAAATTTTTGGAGTTATTCATATTATTAGGACAGAGTCCCCATCATTTTTAATCAAATACCGTAGCTGAACTGTTCAAATTAAATTATAAACAGTTCCCTGTCTACTCTTGCACAAATATGCTCTAGATGGCAAAATGCAGTCTTGTCAGTACTACCAAAAAAAGAAAAGAAAAGAAAAGAAAAGAAAAGAAAAGAAAAGAAAAGAA
>CM021765.1:196691247-196740353 GCA_011076525.1 Nettapus auritus
AGAAAAGAAAAGAAAAGAAAAGAAAAGAAAAGAAAAGAAAAGAAAAGGCAGGAATAGTGAAGATGGGACCAGCAACTTGTTTTCTTAAGGGAGCTGAGGAGTCTTCTATTTTTTAACAGCAGTGCCTACACATTTTTCTTTGTGTTTCATCTTCCAACCTGTCTCCTGAAATTCTGGTGACAAATAAATGTTTCTCTATACTGTAGCAATATTATCTTTGTCACTCATGCTGAAGAGTATGAGACAGAAGCCATGCATATGGTCTCATGCCCTTTTTGCAAGCACAATGTAAATTCTGTTGCACACTACCATCTGGCCTGAACATAGGTTTTTCTATGAAAGGAACTTCTGTTTTTTTTCCAGAGCAAATTTTTACATGAACTGTCATTTTATTTAATTTGATAAACAGAAGACTAAGACTTCTAGCCTAGGTCCAAACATCTATCCATATGAAAATATGAACATCTATCCATATGAATATATGAATTATAAATATGGTATTTCTACTTGAATAATGGAATTTGGTATAGAGAGGTAGAGGGGATGGAATATCAACTGATTTAGAAGTGTTTCTGATTACAGACATTTTCTAAAAACTGTAACTGAAATTCAAGCCAGGAGTTTGCTAAATATATAAAAACATTATACATTAATTCTCAATAGTTTTGATTACAGCATTATATGTTGCAATGATTATCTAGTATGTTGAAAATTGAGGACTACACCACAACTACGCATTTACAGGAAAAAAAAAAAAAAAAAAAAAAAAAAGAGAGAGAGAGAGAGAAATTTTATAGTTCACAATTCAATAATGAATTAGCAGAAAAGGAAAGGTTTAAAATGTAATAAATATCCAGAAAAATACAAAACATCAGAAACAAAATATCAATATATGAGTCAATATATGAAATACACAGGATAGCATAATGGATTGAATTGATTAAAAAAAAAATCAGAAAAGAGAAACACCTTTCTTATAAGTCAACAAATTTTAAAAATATCATCTTAAAAAACATGATGTTTGCCTCTGCAAATGGGACCTCATCCATCTACTTCACAAACTTAAGGAAGTTTCTAACATTTACAATGTTTCAGAGCAAATGAAGTGTATCTTTCTTTTTCAGTGTGAAGAATGAATTAATGAATAAAGTATTGGGACCTTCCTATGGCATCTGTAGTTACATAAACCTTACAAAAGGGAGGACAGAAATTCAATGCAGTGAATACATTAAGCATAACAACAAGTTTTGTGTAAATAATATGCTAATGTACCGAAATCCTATAAAATTCTTTGTCCAACATCTCAGAAATATCCCTATTGGAGGAAGGCAAATAAACGTATTTGGAATATTTTATTATTGGACTATCCTTCTTCTAATTCATTGTAACGCTTTGTATAGCACACCATCAAAAAACTCATCTTGATTCACCAGTTGCAATTACATAAGCAATTGCTTAATTAGAATAAGTTGGAAAAAAAAAAAAAGAGAAAAGAAAAAAGATTCTGTTACACTTGAAACAAATAAATTATGCATTTTGTTTAAAGTGTTTTACTTGCTGAAATTGTGCTATTAAGCAAATAATATTTGCATGCTGATTTTTTAAAGAAAGAAATGATCAAAAAGTGTCATATTTAATAATATACAATTATTCTAGATATAAATGGGAAAATGCCCATAATAAACTTAGACCTCTTTAAAATTGTTCAGTGCAATGTAGTATAGTATCAAAGTAGCATGGCCCGCCTTGCAGAATGGTTTTTCAAGAACAGTGTGTTTGCATTTCAAAACAGTAACAATGCTAAATATCATTCATAGTCCAGTTTTTACCCATTTATGATGAAAATTTCATACTTTTTTTTTTTTTTTTTTTTTTTAAATCTAGTCTAAAGGTCAGCCCTAACTCTGCTGCTATGAAATACAAGATCTTTCTTCTTTCTTAAAAACAATGCCAAGTAATAGTGCAGGTGAAAAATACTACCTGTACATAAGATTTGACATACATAACTGAGCCTGGAAAAGTGGACAGGTTTGTAAGATTCAGCTGTCTGTCCCTGTACCAGGCATAAGTGCACTGAAAAAAAAAAAAAATAATAATCAGTACAACTGATGGAAAACAAAGAGACAATATTTCATCAATGCACTATTAAGCTTTCTGAATCCCCTCTTTTCTCTTCTTTTCTCTCCTCTCTATTAATTTCCATTTTCAGGGATTTAAAAAGTCTTGCTTCAGTTTCATTCCAAAATAGAGAAAACAGAGTTTTGGGGTTGAAATAATAGATATTACCTGCTTTTATGACTGTTAACTTATGGGGAAAAGCATTATTCAGAAAGAGTATTAGACACTTAAGTATTGGACACTTACACCATGCTCATTATCTCAGACCAAAACCTGTAATCTTAATAATTAACAAGACCCTTAGGAACTAATAAGTGCAATGCTGAACTTCTGTCCCCAGTACAGGATTAGCCCTTGCCCTACAATCAGATTTGGCTCTACTTACTCTGTCTTGTTAAATGTTCCCATGGAAATGTCACTTTTTCCACCCTTGCAAGTTACAATTTCATGAAGACATTACTCCTACCTTGCAGTAGAAAAATCCTTTTGACCAAACCTACTCTTTTCCTCTCGGTCTAAACAGTGCCAAGTACACATTTGGTGTTCAATAAATAAATTTCTGCATATCATTATGAGATTGCATTTGAAATGTGAACTGATGATAGATCTCCATCTCCTACACAACAAATTAGATTTGCTTAGAACTTCATTAGATATATATATATCCAGGATGCCAACACTTGTCTCTAAAGTGAAGACATAGCCTAAAAAATTCTAAAATAGTCCATATTCAAGGACTATGTAAAGCACTCATTAATACAGGGACTCACACCTTGACTGAAAAAATAAAAAATATTAAAGTAGGGGGAGACATATCAAGAGACATAAACATGGTTTCTAAACCATTGCAATAAATGACTCTTGGTTGTTTATTCCACCCTTACTTCCCATAATATTCATTACATACAGACATGGCTTCTCTCAGCCGAGGATTGAGTTTAAATCTCTCTCCTGATCCCTTCTGGAAAGTGCAAAACACTGCTCTGTAAGACAGCAGGTTTCTAAAGTGTTTGGTGACAAAGCACTGCAGTGACTGAATTACTGGGAATTAATTCTCTACATTCTTGTTAACTGATTGACACTCATAAAACATATTGGGGTGCACCCCAATAAACATTTCTTCTGAGGACAACTCAATTCTGTGAATAAATAAATAAATGAATAAATAAATAAACTTTCAACTCCATGACCACAAATGAAACAAACAAGCAAACAAACAAACATAAAAAATTACAAAAAAGACCCTAAGGCTAATGCAGTCTTTTCAAAGCCTTCAACAGAACTTAGCTGCATTTGCTCCTGAACTGCTCTTTTGCACAGACACAAAGACCTCTCTCTCTTCTAACCAATACACAGTCCTGGAACTGACCCTAAGAAAAGAAATCCAGTCTCGCAAACACTGCTCACACTGTAATATTTTATGGCTCCTCCATATGCCAGGTGAAATGTAAAATCATTTTAGTGTTAGCATTTGACATGATAACTGCAAACTAATGTTTGGGGGTGTTTTTTCATTTGTTTGTTTGGTTGGTTGGTTTGGTTTGTTGGTTGTTTTGTTTTCTTTTTTAATCTCATATTAAATAAAGTTATTTGTTTTAACAACTAAGGGGAAAACAAACTACCTTGACATTTTTCATAATACAAGACTTTCTGGAGCAAATTATGCAACTTTATCTGTTTTTGAATGTTGAAAACCCTTTTTATGCAGAACTTCTGGTATCTCTTTCCAGAGATGCACTTTCCACAGTAGGAAGGTTGATTAGAGCTTGGTCACTGCTTTCATAATTATATGAGTATTGAGCACTGTATTGTCATGAAACAGTTACTTCAGGACAGTCTGTGACATATTTCTTCTGATGATTAATTTGCTCTTGAGTGAATAGCAAAAATTGAGACACTCATAGCAATCTCTCTGAGAACCATTCTGCTGACTTGCACAGCAGTGAAATTTATGGTGTTGACTGGGGAATGGGATATTTTTTTATCTGTTTCACAAGCATCTCTACCAGGGTTTTGTTTCAGAATGGATTACCAAGGACTTACCTCTTCTTTCTTCTGTTGGCTACTTTTTTAGAATTCTGTTTATTGTGAGCATTTAGGTCCTCCAAATCCCTTTTCTTAGTCACACCTTTTCCTCCTTCTGTCTTTTTGAGCACAAAGCATCTCTTTTGCTTAACAGGTCTAAATGTAAATGTTTTCTTCCTGCTCCTCCTAAACCCTACCTTCTTTGACATCTAACCTTCACACCATCTTTATCTCCTTTCTTTCCTATGAAGTTTTCACACATTCTTTTCTCTTTGTTCTTTCTCTCTTGTTATCTCAATTGAATTTGTATGATGCAGTTTGACTTCCTTTGTATTTTCAGTGAATTTTTCTACTCTCTAAGCCCGTCCGCTTTTTCCTCTGCTCTAGGAATCAACTTCCATTTACTATGTATGTGTCCTGCGTGAGCTTCATACCTATTTGCGAGCACTGCACATACCACCCTGTGGATTGACTTAAAACCCTTGGTAGCCAGTCTGAAAAACTCCTGTTGTTCTTCCTTTCAGTAAGGTTATAATTTGTAAATGAAAGGACTTCTCTGCACTGAGCACATCTCCCTTTACGGTCTCCAGTTCACTCTCAGGTTCACTAAGCTTCTTCCTCAGTTATTTATGCAATATACACTACCTCTGAGGATCTACTATAATTGCATCCAAAGTTAAGACCTTGTGTTCACTCAAGATATTTCTCTTTTTCAGGATTGTTGTCTTCAAGGTACCTTTTGTTATCTAGATCAGGTTAATGGACAAGCAATAAATAAACCATTTAGTCTGTCATGTTAGCAGTGTTAAAATTAACTGACTTCTCCCACAGAATTTTGTTAAATACCCATGATGAAGCTTATAGCATGTGGGAATGGAATATCACAAACAACTTTTTGAGAAGTGATCTGCTGCACGCATTTTGCCTAAATTTTATTTAAAAAATAATGACTAGATATTTCAAAACATAACACAGGAATATGCACAATTAAGATGAAAATTACAACTGGAAAGGGAGCCAGCATAAGATCTCTGCAATATTCATATCCCACTTAAGTGCTCAGACAGTAAATGATGACCAGATCTTATCTTGATATCCTATCCAGGGATTAACTAAATCCTCAAGTATTAAATTGTTTATCCAAGTAATTTATTTTATTTTATTTTAAACCAAGTTCAAAGTGTGGTATTTAAGGCATTCATAGTACTGCACTGGGCTCTAGCATTGGTATTGTTTTCACTTGACTTCATATCTACATCTTAAAAGTCATCTAGCCTCCTTTTATTGTAAATGGAGAGTGAAAGGCCCTTTTGTGGCATGAACTGTGAGCCCACACAAATTTTAGCCAAGCAGTCAACCACAGTGGTGCTTGCTTTGGCAAGCAGAGGACAAAGACTGTTGTTACAGACGTGGAGTATCAAAGAAAGAGAATAAGTTGAAATTGAGAATGTGGCCACCAGCTGATTTCTCACTGCTCCTTTATTTGTGTTGTTTGGCTTAGACTACTGGCCTTCACACGCTGGTCTAACTCCAAAAATTATTATCGACAAAAGGTTACTGTGTTATTTATTCTGTAGAATTTTTTAGCTCTTCCAATATGCATATATATGGATAAATGGTGAGCACCTCTCCTGCATAGCCCTGTTTGCTTTAGCACAGGTCTAGGGAGCTATTCCACCGCTCCCACAGCTGCTTTGCACTATATCTCACCACTGCTACAGACACATTCATGTGCATGGCCCTTTGCACAGCAGCTGTCTCAGAAAGCTGAGCACACAATCACTTCTTTCTGTTTGCTCCTGTTGTTGTCGTGATTTATTAGGTACAAAGGCAGGAGACTGGCCCCGCACAAGTCGGAAATAGAGTGTTTCACCCCAAAAGGGAGTATGGGGAATGGTGGGAGAGCTACAATGACCAGGTAAGCCAAAAGCAAGTGGCCTTAGGTCAGTGTGATATGTCTGTGAACAAGAGGAACAGTCCTGGGACAATGACAGCCCAGATCCTCTCTGTAATTCCTGTGCATCCCATATAGTATGTCTAGAAAAAAAAAAGTATCTAAAAGAAAACACATGGCCACTGCTGATTTCTGTGTTTCATCTGACTGCAAACAACCTGCACCGTGTTCATTTGAGTGATGCAAACCACATTTTCTGTGTGATGTTGTCATAATATGATGCTTTGGGGAGGAGGAACTTCACACCTGACCCAGTAGGACAGATAAAGAGAGACAGTATTCAAACATCAACAGCTCCAGAACCCCTTTAGAATTGTGGCCCCACTACATATTAGGGGCTATAACTTGTCTAATCAACAGTGCTCAGAAAAAGAAAACAAGATTGATTAAAATGTTTTCAAAATGAAAATGTTGGTTCTTCCCAGTCAAAATATCTTGTGGGAAAGTGCTACGTTTTACACTGGTTCTAAGGAAAGGTTTCAAACACATTTTAAATAGAGCTCAGAACATATTTTTCAAAACTTTCTCAATTTAATCTAATTTAAATATTTATTTTTGTTTTAGACATATGTTGGATAACATTATACATCAACGTTATGACTAATGAATATTATGTACTACATTTTTAAGTGTTCTTGGGATGAACCATTTTAATATGGACATTTTTATGTTTTTGTAATGAATATTTTGCACAATTTAGTTCTATGAAATATTTGGAGGTTTCAGCTATCCATCTCATTTTGAGTCCAGTCAGATTTTTAAAAGTTGGACTCTCCCATAGGACAGAAAATCCATTTCTCCAGACATCTCCATTAAAAAAATGAATAAGTCACTTGTGTCACAGCTGGTTGTAAACTTAAATAAGGGTATCAAAAATGATACTCTTAATAAGCATTTTATCTCTATGTTGCATTCTACTACAAGTTAAAAATATTTGCTTTACTGTTTATTAAAAGATCTTTATTGACCCCTGCAAGGTTTTTGTAAATGCATCCATTGAGCACAGTTTGACCAAATTATACCTTTATTTTTCCCAAGTGCTACATCACAGGTGGATTTTATCACTGTAGGAGGGTGTTCAGTGAAACACTCACAGTGTTATGTTCCCTCAGGGTGCAACTATATCCACTCATGTACATAAGGCTATCAGCTATAATGCCACTTAGCATGCACCTGGGGGATTTCTGCCATTTAAGTAACATCAGGAACGTTCATAACTGTGTGGTGTACCAAATGTATACAGCCCTGTAACTTTTTGTCAGCCAGGATTCTGTTTCTTGTCTTTGTGATGTCTAGATTATTTTTTTTTTCCCTACATTGCATTGCCTTTGGTGACAATTATTCTTCCTTTTAAAGTTATCTGGAGTTGCTATATAACAGAATTTTGTAGAGCAGAAAAGTACATGTAAATGTCAAACAACTGTATTTCATTGTACAGTATTCAGCTCTGTTTTTCCTGGCCATATATAAACACTTGAAAAACTTCTTTTTTATATTTTATATCTTCACAGTGAAGAATCTGTTTGCATTCCAGAGTGTAATCGATCTGAGTCAAGTAGAGATGAGAAAGAGGTTCCCGTTAAAAAGGATGCCCTAACAGGCAAAAAGACTGGAAACTGTGTCAGTCTAATAGTGCCACAGCAAGACTGTCAGCTGCAAGACCTACTCAAACAGTTAAGAATATGTGCTGCTTAACAGAGAGTGCAATTGCATTTGATGGCTGTGTTTTGTTGTCTCCAGCCACAGTGTCCTGGCCAGTGGTCCTGTCAAATTTTGTGAGCTCAGTAAAGTTCCTACCGAGTAGTCTAGGAACCTCCCAGAGAGAGCACAGATGTTGCAGGAAGGAAAGTAGGTGCAGATCTTCTGTCTCAGTAAGTACCAGTGCTGAACATCACTGTGATGAAGTGCACATGGAAAAAGACAGATACAGGCATCTGACCACATATGGAAAATGAAAAGATTCTTCTTTTCCATCCAAAAGATTCCATCTTTTCTCGCTTGTATTGTAATGGCAATGAAGAGGTCTCGTGACTCTGACCAAGTCCCAGTTAGCCTAAAAAAGTCTGGGCAGTTTCATCTGGACAGGATTGTTCAGCTCATGTTCTCAAATCCCTCATGCAATATCATTTTTGTGTTCCAAACCTAGTGTGGATATTTTTCACACTGGGGCTTAATGATCCCTGAATATGTCTTACAAATAGCTTTATATTTTTTATTTATTTATTTTTTTCCCCTCAGGATGAAAAGTAGCATAACTTAGTATGCTTTGAAAGGCAATTTATGATTAACAGAGTTACTACATCTATAACACCAGTAAGCATCATTCACATATATGAGATAAAAAACAATTATGTAATGGGGTGTTTTATGAGGCTTTCACAAAGCCAGCATAAAGACATTGTCATATTTACATTTTTGGTGTGATCAAATGCAACAAATAAGAAACTGCTTAATTCAGTGAAGTATTTTTTTTTCTAATATACATAAATGTTCCTGTAGATATTTATCAGGCATGCAGAAAACTGGAAGTTCCTCCAATCGTGTGTGTTTTGCAGAGGATGGAATTCCAATCAATCCTTGTTTCTTTTTTTCTGGGTATAAAACTAGGAGTGTTAAATCATTTTATTTTATTTTATTTTTCTTCCTTTATAATTTTCCCCTTTCTTTTTCTTTCATTTTTTTTTAATTTGCTTTTCTTTTGCACTGCTTGTGCTTCTAATTTCAGTCAGTGCTAAGCTGATGTTTACTATTTTTTCCCATTTCAGTTTCATACCTTTAGCAAATTATCGTGAAGTCCACTGAAACTAATAACAGAACATGTCAGCTAAACAATGTTGAAAACATCTTAAAGCTGTGTGCATCAGGAAGCAGAACTGACAGTTCAAGAAGTGACATTCTTCTCTCCCTATCTAGTTGATAGGCTGCTCCAGTGTAGCAGAGATGTGCTCAGAGATGCTTGAAGTGACATTTTTCAGAGGAGAAGTAAAACCTAGCACTAGCTGCCTTGATTAAAAATTGAGATGAATTCTCAGTAAGAGAGGGAAAAGTTATATCTGGTATTGAAATCATTTTTGCATTTTAGGTCATGACAATAGAAACGTTTCATTCAGACACAAGACACTACGCTTCCCATTCCAACCAGGGATGCTGCTGAAACAGATGCTAGCATTGCTGTCACTGGTGGCTGTTCTGGGAGGTCAATTGCAAATGTTCTGTCTGCCTGTTATCCCTCACTTTTTAGTTTCTTTCATCCTCATAGATTATAGTTATTCTTGTAAATATCAGCTGTGACTTCCATGAGGAAAGGAGGTAATGACTGATTACAGTTCAAGGAGTGATATTAGTAAATATCCTTGTCCTTGTAAACAGAAAACACTTTTTTGTTAGTTTGTTCACAACGTGATTGCAAAAGACATTTACTTCTGGTACTTAGTACAAGACAAAATGATTTTTTTCCCTGTATCATTATTCTTTTGTGTTTCATTGTTATTTATCTCCACAGAACAAACAGCTATTTAAAATAAGAAAAAGGGCAACAAGATAAACCATTACAGTGGCAGAACTGAGCTAGCTTAGCCACCTTCCAGTTCTGCATCCTTTCAGCCAGTTATCCAGGTTGTCATGCAGTCTCAAGAGAAACTACACAATTATTTTTATAAGGTTGGAGGAGCACTCCTCTTCAACTACATAGTTCATTTCAGTGTTGTTGTCATGTTACGAGGCATTTGCGTGCTCTGAGGGATGAAGAACATGGGTCACCACAAGTAAAATGTGTGTTGATCTGAGTGAACTCAACTGGCAAGACTAGAGAAACAACACTATCATGAGCCGATACTTGCACAGGTTGCAGGCACACAAACAGATCACCTCATCAGATGTTTTTAATTAAATATACAGATATCACACAAATCCTTTTAAGGTAGAATAATTATATAATTATATACCTCTTTACCACTGTCAGCTGCTTCTGTGGAAAAGCCAGGAGCAAGGAGGGAGGAGGCTCCCTTAAACACAGGAGAAGATTGTCCTTGATAAACAGGCTTGCTCTGCACAATGTTGGAGCATCATCACCTTCTTAAAAATAAGAAGTTGCTTCAAGTTGGAAAGCAACCATCTACTTTAGCCACTAAAGTAGCCACTAACTTAACTACTAAATTTAGCTAACAAAAATAAAACAAAATAAAAGTAAAAAAAAAAAAAAAAAAAAAAAAAAAAAAAAAAGTAGACCAATGAATGTTCTGAAACATGAACTTTCACCCTTGGACATATAAATTAAAGAAGTTTAATTCTTATTGTCATATAATGACATAATATTTAATTATTATTATTCATGTCAGCAGAGGTTCCATACTGACCATAAAGGTTCCCTTTATTTATTTATTTTTTTCCCAGCTTCATTTTTCAGCTCTGTCATTTCAAATCTGGAATCAGATACTAATATTTTTTACATGATAGAGAACAAAATTTCTCTTATTTATTTTTTTATTTTAAACTCCACCGATCCCCCTTGTATTCCAGTTTTCACAGGTGAAAAGTACAATCATAGAAAGGCTCAGGTTGGAAGGGACCTTAAAGCCCACCCAGTTCCAACCCCTTAGTAGGAACACCTCCCACAAAACCAGGTTGCTCAAAGCCCTACCCAGCCTGGCCTTAAACACTTCCAGGGAAGGGGCATCCACAGCTTCTCTGGTCAACATGTGCCAGTGCCTCACCACCTTCTGCATGAAGAATTTCCTCCTAACCTCTAATCTAAATCTCCCCTCTTTTCATTTAAAAGCATTCTCCCTTTTTCTGTCATTGTCTGCCCAAGAAAAATTTGCTCTCCGTCTTTTCATAAGCCTCCTTTAAATATTGAAAAGGTGCAGTGAGGTCACCCCAGAGCCTTCTTTGCTTCAAGCTGAACAGCCCCGGCTCTCTCAGCCTTTCTTAATAGGAGAGGTGCTCCAGCCCTCTGATTAGCTTCACGGCCCTCCTCTGGACCTGTTCTAACAGATCCACATCCTTCTGGTGCTTGTGGCCCCAGACCTGAATGCAGCACTCCAAGTAGGACCTCACAAGGGTAGAGTAGAGAGGAAAAATCCCTTAACTCTCCCTGCTGGCCACACTGCTTTTGATACAGCCCAGTATGCTGTTGGCCTTCTGGGCGTAAGTACACACTGCTGGTTCATGTCAAGCTTTTCATATATCAGAACCCCCAAGTCCTGCTCTCAATGAGTTCTTCTAGACTGTGCTCACAGCTGGGATTGCCCCAACCCAGGTGCAACTAGGATTACTAGTCTGTTGTTCCCCAGGTCCTCCTTTCTACCCCTTATAAAATGGGAGCAATATTTCCCCTTTTCCAGTCACTAGGGACTTCACCTGACTCACAGGACTTTTCAAATATGACGAAGAGAGGTTTGGCAACTTCATCATCCAGTTCCCTCAGGACCCTGGGTTGCATGGCATCAGGCCCCATAGACTTGTATTTGTTCACCCTCATCAGGTGGTCTCGAATCTGCTTTTCACTTACAGTGGGAGGGACTTTGCTTCCCCAGCCCTCTCCTAGAGGTTCAGGAAAATGAGAGACATGGGAAGCCTGACTGGCAGTGAAGACTGAGGCAAGGAATTCATTGAGTACCTCCACCTTCTCCATGTCGTAGAATCATAGAATCATAAAGTCATAGAATCTTGTCCATTGCTACCAGTTCTCCCTTATAAATATAAATACTAAATATGTAGCTATGCATTCTAAGCTTTCTCAGAAAATATTAAATTCCATAATTTTAAACTTATTTGACTATTTCATTTAAACTTATTAACAAGAGTATAAGTGATTTATTTTCAAGTTAAACATGGTTTCAGTAACTGTCCCAATACTACTAACTAGGCACATTTCATCAGAATTAATTTTAGCTGCTTTAAGAGATTAATGAGAATGGCACACTTGCTAAATACAAGGGGTTTCAGCTGCTGTGACTGTCAGTTCCACTTCCTGATTTCCATTTCTTCTGTATTTTGAAGGATTTCACACATCACAGTTGCATTAATGGCAGCTGGCTGAAGAAACCCTGGTGGCAGAGCTATGCACTGTTTCATAGAGAATCATAACACAGAGAAAAACAAAAAAAAAAAAAAAAAAAAAAAAAATCTGAAACAAAGCTGCTATATCAACCAAAACCAGGGAAAAGTGATTTATTTTGGTTTTTTTAAAAAAAAAAAAAAAAAAAAAAAGTTAAAAGAATAAAGTAAAAAAGAAAAAAAGATGTGTAATGGAAGGGATTTTTTTTTCCTACCACGTAAGTAGATGAAAAGCAGTTAATACACCTTATGAATACAGAGCAGAGTCCTAAAGACAAACTTATATGACTCCAAAAATTTTAAGTAAGAGATATATAAATAAGAAACAGTACTAATTGTTACTCTGTTAGGAAGTGGACAGCTATAGGAAAAATATTCAAAATATCAGAGACTTCAAAAGCTCTCTCATTTATACCACTTTCATTTCTTGTACATATTATGTTATGTCTAGAAGACTGGGAATAAAACTAGCTATCAAAGTCAAAGCAGCTTTTAGTAAAGAGACAGAAAAAATAATTAGTGTGACTGGCTCTGTGCAAATCCTTATTGTACATAAAACTGAGCATAATTAACCTATAGTGAAGGCAATGAAAAAAATGTGCCATGCAAAAGACTTTAATATATGTTTATATATCTTGCTAACATTTTGGTTTGGAAATTATGTCACTAATTGGAGTTTGCTCATCTCTAGACATAACCTGTACTTTGCTCTGCTCCAGTCAGTGGATTGTGCCAGTGGAAAGGGCAGAGCAGAGTAAAGAAACATAACCTGTATTCAGATGGACTTAGTAGAATTATTAAGGAGCACAAAAGTGTAATTCTGTTGTTCTCAACTGAGAGAGTCAAAATCTGCTTGCAAGAAAAATCTAAACAATGAACTGACCTAAAATTTCCAATCACTGAAAGGGATATGGAACAGCTGGTCATAATAAATGTAAACAATTGGTTGTGATATTACATTAGGAGACATTGTAATCTATGTCCTCGCTGTATCTTTATTTCTCTAAGTTGGGTGCATTGTGGTGGTTTTCAGTTAACTTGTCAGAGTAACAGTACACAGTTAGAGCAAGATCTTAAAATTTACCCCTAACCCAGCCTCATACCTTCTGAAAACAAAGGTTGTTGCTTTCATACAGGTGATAAGTGATTGTATATCTCAGTCAGGTGTTGAATTTGTAGTAAGTAGGTGCAACATAATAAATGGGATGATACATTTATACTTCCAATTATTATCATATTATTTAAAAAAAAAAAAAAAAAAAAGACATTTATATCAAACAGCCTCTGGGTCTCCTTTAGGGCCCCAGGATCTCCATTAGGGCCACACATATGGCATAATTATATTTGGGCACAGCACAAAGCCCTTAAGTGAGTGTATCAGTCAAGACTGACCCAAAATCAAACTGGGATTTAGGGGGATGGTAACAGCTGTACCACTGAATATTTAACTGCTAGCTGGATGCATCCCCAGGTTTCATCCTTTTTCCTCAGGCTCCTCAGCCTCATATCACATGTCCTCCTTAGTAAATGCCTCCTGACCAAGGAGGGAGTAATACGGTACCTTCACAGCCTCTTGCAATCTGATCTTAATTCAACTGAAAATGTCTATGTGCTTTTAGTGTTTAGTTACATGGTTATTTACATATCCATATATATCCATAGGGTTTGAACTTCCTTACTGAGCAGGTGTCAACCATGGAGGTGTGCTTGAGTACTGTGCTTGTGGTAAGTGGTGTACAGACAAAGCACAGTTTTCATTGGGCAAGTGCTTCTATCTGTATTGGCAAATTCTCCACGTTAATAGAATTTATATTGTCCCTCTGGCAGGCAGATCTGTCACAAACTTCTCTGAGCTCTGCGCTCATCAGGAGTTAAGAGACCTCAGGTAGGACACCCAAGACTGGAACTAGGCTCTCTCATACTGTTAGATCAAGATTAAGAGTGCCAGGTGACACAGTCACCTGGTCAAGCTCTAATTCGGCACGAGTTGGGGGGGAAGTCCCATCATCATCATCGTTATAACAGAAATAGTGGCACGATTTTGCCTCCCAAATGATCTAAATTTGGGTCCTGCTGCTGGCACTGGACTACCACGGAGCTCAGGACTCAGCATGACCAAGGAGCCAGGGCTCTCAAATGGCTCTGTGCACCTGCTGGGTATCTGTGCTAACGAGAGAATCACACAATCCTCAGAGGCAATGGTTTCTCTCTGAAAGACATTAGCACAAGCTCCTGTTCAGCTCAGAATCACATCCACAGAGATGAAAAGAGTTGAAGTGATTAGTGCTACAGGTTAGATTTTGCTTTTCCTGCTTGCTCTGATTGAGGTACATCAAAGGGTGTATTGTAAGAGCAAGCTGCAAGCTATCAGATGTTCTATCCGGCATTTTGGATGTAGGTGCGTAATAGTTGTTTACAAGTACCAGAGAACAGCCTAGTGAGGACTGCAATAGAAGGGTGAATCCTTATATACCCATACAGATTATCTCCCAGTCTAGCCTGTCTTAAAATATCCCCTGGTTTACATTGTGTTTGTCTGCTGGACTTTGTAATGCTGCTTTTGAAGGGGAAAGCTGTTGGCATATGTTGTGTTACGTGACCCATAGTAATTCCATATAATGTAATTGTGGATGTGAACCTACAAGAAGATTTTGTGTACTGTCAGCACACAACCTTTTTCTTAGATGCCTGGAAGAGTTATTATACTGATAGTGCCTCCACATGAAAGCTGGTATAAAGTCATTTATGTTTAGTAAACTGTGTGTCTCGCAAACTGTTTCACCGCAGGCTATCATGTCTAAGTATATCTATTTCAGGCTAAAAAAGCAAATAAATGAACAACAAATTTGTGACACTTCAACAGGATCTCCAATTTTCTCATATTTCCAAAAATCCTAAATGGCTGTAGCAAATGTTCTAGAAACTGAAGTGAATTTCTGTTGCATCATATATATAAATCACATTTATCTGTATGTGGATACTATGTTTTCCCTGTTTACATCATTTCAGAGTCATTGTCTGTTTCAGCTAAGAGATATTGTTAATGGTCTTTCTTAATCCCAAAATCTATAGGTTAATGTATGCATAAGCAATAGCTCTTCAGTCTAAGGATCAAGTAAAAAGAAAGGAATTATTGCATAATGTGTTTTTATAAGCACCATAGCTGGCTTTTCTCCATGAGATGTTGCCTTAAGCAGGAAGAGCAGAAAAATAAGCAACTTTGATGAAAAACAGGTGAGATCTGAAGAGAAGTGACTCTAAGAGGACTCATTTTGGAGGAGTGTAGACTAAAATGTTTATTGTTGTCTCCAAATTCAGGCCACCATGAGAACTATGTGTATACCTTGATAGTCCATCATTTCTTTCCTTCTTGAAAGACATTCTCTGAGCTGACTTGCAATTAAAACATTAGCTTCTTTAAACTAGTGGTGGCTAAACTACCAAGTATTTTTAACAAAAAGAGGTCAGCCACCAGAAACATTTATACACACAACCAGTATAGCCACTTTCTGAGTATCAGTCCAGTAATTCCAATCTTATAAACAGATTTGCTGCCAGCCGTAGCAGACTACACTTCTCCATATCCCAATCTATAACCCTCGCCCCATACCACAAGCCATGGTCAGCACCGTACACCAAGCTCCTTACCACTGAATGCTCCCTGGCTAGTGTACATAAGTGTTCCCTGCAGCCAAGCCTGTTCAAGTCTCCCACCTATTCCCTTCAAGCATTTACCTTTTTCTCACTTTTCCATGCATCCCTCAGTCCCACAGTCCCCCTTCATGACACCAAGGAAAACCACTAGGCTTTTCCTTCCACCGAGACAGGCACCAACCATGCCACAGGGGCAGCATCAGAGGGGTCAGCAGTGACCATAAACTAGCACAGAGTAGTTTGATGCACAAGTGGCCTGTGCAAATAAGCTGGCCCACTGTTATTTTTGCAGAACATATAGGTATAAATGATAGATTTAAATATATTGCAATAGGTAGACATAGATAGATAGATATAGGTGATATAGATTAGATAAAGATATAGATAGATATAGATGATATAGATAGATTAAATATAGACATTGATAGATGATATAGTAATAGATGGTATACCTGATATAGGTATAGATTAGATATAGATATAGATAGATGTAGATGTAGGTAGATATAAATATAGATCTAGATTTAGATATATATTTTATAAATATGGAGATGAAATTACAGTCAGCTTTATAATAAATGTGAACACTGGGATAACACATATCCATGGTATAGGTACATTGATTATACTTTTAATTTTGACGCAAGTTACCATCTGATCTTATTTCTGTTTACAGCTCTAATGGGAAATCAGTTTCCTGGGCCCAGAATGAGAAAAGCAGCAGAGGAGCACACCTTTGGCAGAGGCTATCAATCCACATCAACAAAAAAGAGAACCCCAATCAAACTGCAGTGATCAAGCCTTTCTCAAAAAGCACAGATAGTAGCCGACACAGTAGCAGTGCTACATTTCCTGAGTCCAGTGCCAAAACACTTTATGAGGTTTCAGAAGCAGAAGAGCAATACCCAGCTCAGTACAGACCACAGACTCCCTCACCTGTCAGCACCGTGAGCCACAGAACTGCCTCTGTTAGCCGAACAGAAGATGATGTCCCTACTTTCCAGTCTGAGCCTCCTCAGCGAAGTAGCTCCTCTCAAGGCTCCCTCATGGAGCAGATCAGTAGTGTGGTTACTCGTTTTACAGCCAATATCAGCGAGCTGAACTCTATGATGCTTTCAACAGCCACTCCTGGGACAATGGTGGCCACTCCTCTCTGCTCTTCGTACCTGATTCCACGGGAAATCCAGCTCCCTACGACGATGACCACATTTGCAGAGATCCAGCCGCTTCCTTCTATTGAAGTCAATGGCGCTTCACAGTCAGCCAGGAAACCTTCAAATGGTAGCGTCAAAGAAGGCACCTCAGAGACCCCATCAGCAAAGCAAGATCTTGAGGAGCTGGTAGCTTTAACTCCTCCTTCTCCTTTTAGAGACTCCATTGATTCTGGAAGTGCATCTCCCAGCTCTCCAGTTTCTGAATCAGCTCTCTGTATCCCATCCTCCCCAAAGTATGATACCCTCCTCATCAGAGATTATACTCAAAGTTCTTCTTCGCTGTGAATGTAGTTCAAGAAAACATTGGATCTCAACGACTACAAGCAAGTAGTGAGGGGACAAGCCGAGCCTTCAAGATCTCCAGTGTTTACTCAGAGTGAGAGGCATTAGGTCATCTTCTGAGAAACAGAGAGGAAGAAGTGGAGTTACCTGATAAGTGGAAACATCAGATTAATGATGCTGTTTTAAAGACAAAATGACTCTTGGCAGATTATCGTGGCCTTAAAAAAAACATGGGCTTTTCAGAAACACTGAATCTATTTTTGAGGGCTTATAAGGAGTCTGTTAAATCAGTTACATACCAAGTGCTTTGCTTTAGTATTACAATGAACCGTGTGTAAAATATATATGGGGGAGGGGGGAAAATAGATTGTAAACAACTGTAAAATGGTTTGTTTGTTTACTCTGATTCCTTACCCAGAAGTGAACCTTGATCTTTTATCAAGAATAGAAGACCAAACATTGAATGTACATTTTCTAAGAGACTCAAAGACTCAAATCTGGGACCAACCTGTCAAGCTTTCTTTTCTTTTCTTTTCTTTTCTTTTTTTTTTCTATGAAGATCTCAAAAAGCAGTAATGTATGTTCAATAACTACCAAACATTTTGCTGAAGCATATTGTGTCTGTGATACGTTATACGTGGATAACACTAAGCTGAGGCTTTGCAGTGAGTGACTGCAATATGGAGGGCTTTACAAGTGACTTCTCAACTACACGTTTGTTTATGAAATTCTCTTCTATCAATATTGAAAAAAAAAATCAATTTGTTAACATTGGATTTACCTTCACAGCAACAGAACCCAAGGAAGATTTCCTGACTATTTCACCATGTTGCCAACTAATAACGAAGTAGCAAAAAATATTTTCTGGAGTACTGTTTTGTAATTCCCTTATCAGGGCAAGTTGTTGCGGTGAATATTCTCTTTCTAGCAGCATTACCAAGCTATATTATAGCTGCACTCCCTACTGAAATTAATACATTTTTATGGACGTTCTTGTGCTAACATTGCCAGTTAAAACACTTATTCGGGCTCCCATAGTCTTTGCTTGTAAGGAACAGGTAAACACTCTAAGGATTTTCTCCATCTTTTTGAATGACAGAATTCTAAGAGACCAATATGGATTATGATGAATGTTAACTGCCAGTGGAAATGTTGTCATAATCATAATTTATATGCAGAGAAAAAGCCTATGTCAAAATCTGCTTAGAGGTTGTTTAGCTACTCTTTAATAAGCAACAATTTTAACTTTATTTAGCTGCTGATGTCTTGCAGCTATGAACTGTGACAAAAATAAATAAATAAAAATAAATTAATTAATTAAAAAAAAATACTTTCAAAGCAATACAGAGTAAAGGTTAAAGCAGAGAAGACCTAATGAGATATGAATGAACAGAGTCCTATTTTTTCCTATATGAAGGTAGTACAGTTTAGTGCACTTCATACTGTCGTAGCACTTTTCTGATAAAGGCAGGGAAGGCATTTAAAGTTTGAATAGAAGCTAAATAATTTTTGTTATGTGTAGTTAAGTAGAACTGGTAAGTGAGGCCCTAAACGCACACTGTATTAGCTTCATGACACTACTTCATGACACAACTGTTCTCAGGTGCCAAACTTTTATGGGTTTGTTTTATTTGAATTAAGGATAGTATGAAGTGGTGAATAATGTACTTCAGTTCATAGCTGAGTTGATACAGCCTTATACAGAAGACAGCTTCATGGTGGGAAGCCTTGAAATACAGCTTCTTTGTTTCTTTTCAAAATATTTAGAGCTTGTCATTCATATACATTTTCTCTCCCCTAAGTCCAAAAAAAAAACCCAAACAAATATTTGAAATATTTGATTAAAAAAAGATAAAAAAGATGAAAGCAACATATTCACATACTTTAGCAACAAACGTTTTCTGTTCCTTTTGAAGTTAGTTTCACCATCATGTGTTGCACTCCAATTTGCTTCTCAACCATAAAAAAAAAAAAAAAAAAAAAAAAAAAAAAAAAGGACTAGATGAATGAATCCAGGCTAACACCTCAAAGACATACCCTAGGGATTCTGTACATCCTGCACAAAGCAGTGTTATCCAATATCTAGTGTATGAGCATGTTTATTTTGCCAGGTACAGTCACTTTCTGGCTTTCCTATTCCATGAACCTGCAGGTCAGAACCCAGCTCTATTTTGGAAGTCAGGTAGATACAAGCTATGGTTGTAGGTCCTTGTTCCTTACTTTATTCTCGTTTCCTTGCACAAGTGATTAGCACAGAATTAGTTCTGTGCAGCTGAATAGTTTCCAGACCAGAGCTTGCTTTTGCCCTCCTGGTTCAGAGTACTAACATATCTCACCGTTTGCTAGCTGCCCACATCTTTAGGAGAAAGCATCTTCTTTCATAGGTTACAACCCACATTTAAAGAAAGGGCATGCCCAATCAGCCTATGTCACGAACATTCTCATATAGGGAGTCTAGACCAATTAAATGTTGTTCATGGCAGATTCACATGATAATGTATGTTTCCAATCAGTGCTATATATATATATTTATATATATATATATGTGGACCGTGATGAGATAATTAATGTGAATTTCAAAGGTATTCTAACTGTACACATTCTCTTATACTTCAAGCTGTTCACTAATGTCCTTACTACATCCTTCTTCAGCCTGAACTTTCCATAACCTTATAGGTCCTCATTTCTGAAGTCTTCTCTTTTGTTGGTAGACACTTACTTATCCTGCTAAATGGAAATAAGGGGGCTTCACTGCACTGTGAAATAATGAACACTGGAAATAAGGATTGTACAGAGAGATGTAAAAAATAAAAATTAAAAATAAAATAAAGTTAGTAAAAAGGAGTGAGAAATAGAAACTGTCAAACCATGACACGGCATAAATATACCTCTTATGCTACAAAATTGCAGTTCTGCACAATCCTGGCCATAGCTATTGCTCAGAGATTCTTGACAACTTTTGTCTCTAATGCCAAGAAGATATCTTTATGCATGTATGTGTGCATAAATATATACATGCACACATACAAAATAATCTAATGTCTGAGTACATATTTTCAGAGGCTAAAACCCTACACTACCAAATTTCAAACACTTGCTTACTCTCATTTTTGGGAGGAGTTCTGTATCTTTTGTATATCTATCAGCCAGAGCAGAAATTTTAATTACACAAGGAACCCAGGATGGACCCTGCTGTAATAGTACCTCTGTTAACAGTCTATACTCAATGAATGTTAGGACAGCATTAGCTTCTTCTTATGAAGAAGTCAGAATGCATTTTAATTGTACACACTGGAATGTGAAGACTTTACTTTAAAAATGTTTGTATTTTGCAAAAAGGAGGAAAAATTTGTGGAGGAAGAAGATCACAATCATGTATTGAGCATAGCAGTAATGTGCCTAGTAGGAAATTTGCAAGACTGAAAAGTCCTATGAAAGAAACCAGTGGGTTTGACACAAGACAGAAGAAAATTATGAGTGACAGACATTATGATTTCATTATGCTGTTTGTATGCCATTCTTGTTTAAGGACATGAAGATTAAAGAATAAAGAAATATTAGCAATACTAAAGAAGATCTATTCAATTGTCTCTGAAGAATAATTGCATAACATTGGAGATGTCCTTTCTTGTACTTCTATCTGAACATTTGATGCCTAGACTCATACCCATACCTTAAACCAGAGATTCTTAGATCAAAGTCCACAAAGCACTTGCTGATGCATTGTGGAAGTCTGACTGATCACAAAGTGATATGTTTTTTTCCTTTGATTTCCAGCTACAAAAATGAATTAAAAGTTAAATGTTAATTAAAAATTAACTGGTAAAGTTAAAAAAAAAAAAAAAAAAAAAAAAAAAAAAATTGTTACCTTACTTGGAAGTTTATTTGGTTGCTGGATTTGCAAAAGGAAAGTTTTGTGATCAAAGCTGGGAGAATGAGATCTCCAAAAATGGGAGGGACAATCCATGATTAAAACTCTGGATGATAGTAGAGTTCTCTTGGGAATGTTTTCTTTAGAGGGAACAAAACCAGAAAAAAAACCAGCAAAGTTGTGGGTATAAATTCTGTAGAGGAAAGAGCTTTGCTGTTTTGTTTAATAAATCATTTTTGAGGTGAGAGGAAAGAAACATGAAAGGGACAGACAGCATACTGAAAATATTGGGTCCAATTACTGTGCTGACCTAAAACAGGACTTTGGTGCCTAAAGGTAGGATTTCAGTGAAATCTAATACCTACCTTCAAGACTCAATTTTAAAACCCCTGATCAGCTGCCTTGTCACTCAGGCAGCTAGTATTGCATCTCTGTATATTGTCAGAATTGCCCTCATCTTGACACATCTAAAGATCTTTGCATCTAACTCAATGGAAAATTCATCAGGGATCTAGAAAATAGTGGTACCGAAGTTTAAATCCCTGTATATCCCATGAGTAATTATACAGAGCTTACAGAACATATGTCAACAGGGTTACACTCCCTATAGAGAAGAAATCTTCCTTTGTTTTATGGTTGTGAATGTGGTTATGCTGCTGTTTTTATAATAGTCTTGAGATTAGAGCACTCAGGCAGAAGGTGAGAGGCCAAAATTGAGACCCTGTCATTGTCAGAGATGATTGAAGTCTCCCCCCGGTAGGAAAGTGCTCTAATGACTCTGTGTCAGAGCACCCTCTGTTCATCTCACTGAGGTAACTTCACATTAGAGAAACACATTCAAGAATTCCAGAGTAGAAAATGAAGAGTTACTCTGCATGCTGGTAGGACACTTCGTATATTTAGGGATGGTATGACCATTTAATATAAAATACTTTTAAAATCTTGGAAGCAGGGACTGGGTGAGTATTTTAACTCAAAAGAAGTGGAGGCAACATTTTTTTCTGAGCTATATATTGGCTCAAAAAATCCTTAAATCTTCCCTGCAAAGTGCTTTAGTGACAGGAAGGGAGGATATGCCCTTCCTTACCTCTGTGTCTGCAACCATCTTGTCTTCCACCTGGAGTTCTGAGCCCTCTCCATGCAAAGAGAGAGTCTGAGTCTTCTTTGAAGGGTGAAAGCTCATTTGGTTTTCCTCCAGCCACCTTGTACAAAAGCAACCCATATCTAAACAAAAACTATACCCATCTGCAGAAATGGGCATTTTCTGTACAGTGCATTTCAATACTGGCTTGTGTAGATTCATCTTAAACATCTCTTTCCTTATTGCATCGTTTTCTTAGGCACCAAGTGCTTATGAATTTCACAGTAAGCTTAGACTTTTAACAAAGGGTTCCGGCCTCCACACTAAAACCAGATACAATAAAAAATTAGGTATTACATTGCATAACTTTAAGTGCTGAAGTCCTTCGCTGGCACTGACCCTTAAACTTTTGAGGTCAATAGAATCACTCCAGATTTATATCCATGTAAAGAAAATCTATGTTTTATAGTCATGAGCCAAGTCTAGATCTTGGCTATTTGCTGGAGCAGAGAACAATAAATACAGTTTGTTCTTCACACTGTCTTTTGAACCAAGCAGTAGATGTATATTATTAGGCTCATTCTCAAACCAACTTACTAGGCTTGGTGAACAGTACCTTCCCATTATTCTTCTTAAGCATTGCTACCCTAACAGCTATCCCAGTGGGAAAACTGAACTTTGACTAAATCTGTTATGGGATGTGAGATAATAAATGTCAAAATAAGAAACAGGTCAGTTTTTCTGCAGTTTCATGAATCTCATGAAAGGAAGTCAATACTCTCCATGAGCAACAAAATCATTCCTCTGCTACCCATTTCAGTGTGCACTGCACATATTAAATACTTCAGCTGAATTATCTGAATTCGCTTATTTTGCCATAGCTTATTATTATAACCTCTGTTCAAATCTCTGCAATTGCCACTTACAATTTTATACTGGGAATAGGGAAAAAGATACAGACCAGTGAAGCATAAAGGTAAGAAAAAATTCATCTGGATGATGAATTGGTGTATGTGGCTGGTTTTGTCTTATCTGAGTAATGACAGTACAAACAAACAAAAATCATTAAGTCACTCTGATCTGCCAAATGGGAACAAATATACTATGTATATTACATGTACTAATAGGATTATATGGCAGCTGCTGGTGGTATTTGTAATTAGAAATCTATATAGAATATAGATGTTTTAGAGAGATGGTGCCAATTCTAAAAGATTTGTGTGGGCTACAAGTGCTTGTAATTATTATTATTATTATTTAATTTGCTAATAACTTATGAACAACTGGTTTCAAACATTCTGTGAGCGTTTGTTCTTTTTTATGTTGTTGCTGCTTATACTATTAAAAATAGAGAATGTAAAGTTATTTTGATGTGAACTGAAAATGATTTTTCATAAAATTTAACATTTTTATCAGCTTTGGTTTTGCTTTATACCTGTACAAATGTAATTTATTTTAACATTGAAAACCACATTTGCCTGTTTCTCGATTGTCTACATCATGTTATAATTGGTGTTTATGTAGAGTCAGGTACTTTTTGAACAGTATTAAAAAAATCCTGTGATATGACTTAAATCTTGATTTTTTTTTTTTTTGAAATGTTTACAGCTATGTTTTCAATGTATTTTTCTGCAAACCAGGTGTGCATAAACACAAATTCTTAAATAATATTTCTTGCTCTCTGTACTTTTAAAGGATTAACTTTACATCTATAAATAATAGTTATGTAATGCTCTAATATAATTGGATCATTTTCCCTTTCAAAATAAACACAATATCATTGATGAGACATACATGGATTGTCATGTCAGGAGGAAGTAGTAAAATAGTTTAGTCTAGACACACACAAAAAAGCTGTTCATTCAGAATTCCTACATCAAAACGTTATTTTTGTAGTTGTTGAAAGAAACCACATTACTCCTACAATTGCAGTATTACATCCCATCCTGAATTACAAACAGAACGTCAGAGAAAAAATTTTATATCCTTTAATACTTTGGTTTATAGTTGTCTGCTGTTGTTGCCACTAGAAATCAATGACTTACCTCAAATGTGTCTTCCTTCTGTTTCCAGCCAATGGATTTTGATGGACATTCCCTGCTAAATGAAAAACAACAATAACAAAATTTCTCTTTAGAAATACTCTCGATGTCATTTCACACGCTGGTCTTACTTAGACTGTCATACATCTGGAATAATTGCACTGCGTACAGTAAAGAAACAGAATGTAAACTGCAGCCCTCAGATAAAAAACACCATACATATTATTTTCTAAATACATTTCCAGAGAGCCTGTTTTTTATTTATTTGTGGTAGAAGAATCAAGGGGAAGAATTTCATGACACAATGGAAAGAAAGTGGAAGTATCTATCTCCATCTAAAAATAATGTGATTTCACATTGTGTCTTTGAACTGCCCGACAGTCCAAACGTCAGAGTACTTTCAGTGCAGTGAAACACACTGCTTTAGGTGAAGAATGTTTTAGCAAAAGAAACAGTACAATACTGCATTTTGGAGACAAAGATTTTGCATGCACTAGCTTGCTTCACTGAAGTACAAGGTTGCAGATCATTTATTTATTTATTTATTTATTTATTTATTTATTTTAAGAGTATATGCTGGAGTACAGCTTCGATTGTTTTTGTTTGGAAAAAAATAATAGTTTTTGCCATCTGTATCCCCTTCTCTCAACTGTGTTTTTTATGAATTTCTACTATCAATACATTCTGACCTTCAGGAACTAATACAATTATGAATCCCATACCCAAGTTTAATCACAAATTAGAGTTTACATAAGAGGAGAGGGTTAAGATTCCAGCTTGTGCCTTCAGAAATATCAGAGCAATTTTTTGTGCTGAGAACTTTGGGTTGGAAAAGCAAAAGCTCAATTTCTTGAAATAGTCTGAGTAATTTCTCTGTCTGGATTATAATCTTTCTTTCTCGTTTGGTCCATAAATATCATCTGATACCAGAAGACAGCACTGCTATGTTCCTACTAAAATTATCATCATTATTGTTATGATATTATAATAATATTATAGTATTATAGTAATATTATAATATTATAAGCTGAGAAAGTGTGGTATAGATGGGTGGACAGCGAGGTGGGTTGAGAACTGGCTGACTGGCTGAGCTCAGAAGGTGGTGATCGGCAGCACAGAGTCTGGCTGGAGGCCTGTGACTAGCAGTGTTCCCCAGGGGTCGGTTCTGGGTCCCATCTTGTTCAACATCTTCATCGACAACCTTGATGAGGGAATAGCGTCTGCGCTCAGCAAGAACACCAATGACACAAAGCTGGGAGGAGTGGCTGACACGCCAGAAGGCTGTGCTGCCATTCAGAGAGACCCAGACCTGCTGGAGAGATGGGCAGGAAGAAACCAAATGTGGTTTAATAAGAGCGAGTGTAGAGTCCTGCACCTGGGAAGGAACAACCAGAAGTATCAGTACAGGCTGGGAGATGACCTGCTGGAGAGGAGCTCTGAGGAAAAGGACCTGGGGGTCCTGGTGGAAGACAGGTGGACCATGAGCCAGCAGTGTGCCCTAGTGGTCAAGAATGCTAATGGGATCCTGGCGTGCATTAAAAGGAAGATGGCCAGCAGGTCAAGGGAGGTGAACCTCCCCCTCTACTCTGCCCTGGTCAGGCCTCACCTGGAGTACTGTGTCCAGTTCTGGGCTCCTTGGTACAAAAAAAAAGACAGGGATGTCCTGGAAAGAGTGCAGCAGAGGGCCACAAAGATGATACGGGGCCTGGAGCATCTTTCCTATGAGGAAAGGCTGAGAGACCTGGGTCTGTTCAACCTGGAGAAGAGAAGACTGGGAGTGGATCTTATCAATGTGTACAAATATCTGAGGGGTGGTAGACAGAAGGAAGTAGCTAACCTCTTCTCAGTGGTTTGTGGGGACAGGACAAGGGGTAATGGCCACAAGATAGAGCACAGGAAGTTCCACACCAACATGCGAAAGAACTTCTCCACGGTGAGGGTGACGGAGTACTGGGACAAGCTGCCTAGAGAGGTTGTGGAGTCTCCTTCTCTGGAGATATTCAAGGCCCGTCTGGATGCCTATCTGGGCAGCCTGCTCTGAGGAACCTGCTTTGGCAGGGGGATGATCTTTCGAGGTCCCTTCCAACCCCTACAGTTCTGTGATTCTGTGATTATTGATATTATTATTAATAATAATTACATATAATATGATATATTAGATATATTATGTATTATAATTATTAATGATAATATTAATAGATTGTTAATAAAATATAATAATAATGAAAATAATAAAAACAACAGCACATCATTAACAATGTAGAGGTTTATTTTCCAAAATGCCACTCCTAATCACACACACCTTATTTCAGCTATCTAGTTAGGTTATTAAACAGCAATAAGGAAAGTGTCCCTTAAGAATAAGAAAGTACATTCATGGCTCCCATTGCCCCTGCTTAGCTGAACTAATGCATGTATTACTGTAGTAGCTTCTTTCCTTCTCCCATCCTCTTTCTGCTCACAGCAAGGATGGACCTTGGGAATCAGGCTGGAATTTTAAGAAATGCAATCTTTGTGTCTCCTCAGGGCTTGTTTTCCATTTGTAGGAGTTTAAGACCAAACCACACTGGAATGCATAAACCATTTCTTATAGAAAAAGAATTACCTAGGTTGCTTTCACATATATGAAGACCTCTGTGATTTATTTACTTTTTCTTTCACGGATGTTCAGCTTAAAACCACCATCTGCTTTTATTTGTTTGTAAGCCAAGTCTTACAATTTATTCAATATTTTTTAGCTAACACAAAGCAGCCAACATGGTTGTTTAGTGTGATTTTTGCAACAGTGGACTGGAAACTTTCCTTCTCATAATTTATCACATTTAACTCTTTCCCAAAGATTAGCAAACTAAAATAGTAAGTTAAATCTCCTCTGACAAATGTTGACTGGGTTTTACCACATATGTTATGTAAATGTGTATATACATATATATATGTAAAAGGAGGGAGTCTGAGTTTAGTAAGTTTAGTGTCTGTTTAGTAAGGAATGCTTGAGTACTTGTCAGAAATATATGTGGTGTGTTATACACACTGCAGGCTGAACCTTGGTCCAAAATAAAGCAATTCCTGGAACTTGGACCTTCTCTATTAAGCACCTTCAAGCTGAGCCACTATTCAGGTTGGTCCAGAGCTTCAATTAGGAACATATTTAAAATAAGTATTTAAGCAACAAGGATGTCAGTTGAATGCCAACTTAAGGTTCACTTTAGACTCATATGTAATGGTTTAGATACATCACTGCTGAATATGGAGAGGAAGATGGAAAAAGGACATGGACTTCTAAGAATCTCAGTTTAGAACTGAAAGGACACAACTGACTTCTGTGGACAAAAAACACTACAAAGTGTTCACAAATTATGGTGCCAATGCAAGGTTACAAATAAAATGCCAGAAAGGTAAAATAAGAAAAAGAGATGTTCTTTGTCTATGTAAAAAGACTAAAAGTAACATGCGGAATACTGAGATAAATTGACTAAGGAAAAAAAAAAAAGGAAAAAGGACACACACACACACACAAAAAAAAATCAGTATAAGAATCAGAAATAAAATGTATTAGAAATATTTACTGAGATATTACTAGAAATGTAGTCTTTAGACTATGAATTCAGAAAGCAACTAAAGGGGCCAACACAACACTGGAGGCCCACCAGAAGGTAGACCAGTCAAAAGTGCTAAATACCACATTACAGGGAAGCAGGCTGTGGATGGGAGAGCAATAAAGAGTGGGAGAAAAATCCTTTGATGATCTTAACAAGGTCACTGGATTTCCGTGACAGTGTCATATTGGAATCCTGCCAAGAGCTATAAACTGTGTGAGACACCAGTATTTCCTCTCAGATTAATTTGTTCCATTTCCTCCTCTGAGTCTTTTTCTTTGCAATATCCTATCCAGAATGATGCTGGATAGTTAGGTAACTGCCATAGAAAAATCTGTTATTAAGTTTGTGCAGTGAAGGTGGAAACACAAAGACTTGCCACATTCTTTGGGAAGATGAGGCTGGCAAGCGTCACCCGTATGTGAATACCAAAGGTCAGAAAACATTCAGCCAAACAGCATACTCCCCCAAGCTCCATCTTAAAGCAATATGAGAGAGTGCCTTGGCTTGTGCCACTTGCGGTTTATCTCAGCTGCTGTCCAAGTGGCCCTGGGAGGCTTGGAATGAGGAGTTCATTTGGTTAAAAAATACCAGGCTTTTTGGTTGCACTGCTGCTTCAAGAGCAAGCAGCATCTGTTGAGGCTGGGGGAAAGCAAAACCATAGCCTTATTTTAACAAGACACGTGTCTCCACTGAATTAAAAAAAAAAAAAAAAAAAAAAAAAAAGTGGATGAAAATCTATAGCTGAACATGGCTACAGAGAAATCCTATCTGTGGCAAATACCCACAGAAATAAAGGGAAGTTCAACTGGCAAGAACAGCTTGAATTTAGTCCAAGAGAGTGCACATTTCTTGTACCATGCAACAAAATTTTATTTGCCTTTAGCTTTGTTAAAACAGGCTGAATGCCAAAGGAAAGAACAGAAAATATATACGATTAGATAGAAAAGGGCAACTCTACTATGATGGATTACATGAAAGGATAGGAATTACCTTTGCTCTATTATTCTGCAGTTATCTGCTGATGACAGCCCATGGGATAGTGAGTTTCTAATTCCTTCATTGTCCTTTCACTAGCCCAAGCAGGCAACAAATTCACTACATGATAACTGACAGAAGATATTCAATCATCTGATACTGCATTGATAACAGTTGTCTTCAAAATAGACTGGGAGATATAAGTGATGAGTCAACACTGGCTGAGAGGCAATATGCAGTCAGCTGAAAGAAGAAAAACACCGCATATGTTTTACCAAACAAGGTAAAGAAATAAAACCAGGGTACAGCACTATCAGTACTGAATGATTTCATTGAAAATCCTGCTGATGAGTGTGAATTAGACTTATGTGTATGTAACAGATCAGAGTCTGAGGCTGTGTTCAGAATGACTGACAATATAATATACTTTACAAATACTTGCTATACTTGTTTTTCATTAAAATTCCATAGCAGACGTTTGGCAGAGAATGTGTAGTTTTTGTGAATCTGTATTTTTTCCCAGCCTCTATATTTTGTAATTTTCAATATTTATTTTTTAGTTTTTCTTGTCTTTGAATTTTCCTCAGAAAGTTGTCTATTTTATATATATATATATATATATGTATATATGAATTCCATTGGAAATCTTCTACAACCTTTTGCTTTTTTTATATTAATCAATCTTTGGAAAAATTCCATTAGTATTGCCAATACTGGTTATTTTTTACCAAAACTAAAACCCAGGAAAACAAATCCAAGTTATAATTAGAATAATTGGAAAACAGACATAGAGTTACTTACCCCATGACTAAGTCAGAAATTTATTGTTAATACAATTTGTGTTGAAGCTGGTAACAGCCGATATACATCAACAGGTGTAACATTCCTGCTAAGAGCTGAAAGGGGATAATTTCCTGGAGAATACTTGTTCCCATTCTTTACTTCCTCTGCACGAAGACAGAAGTAAATCCAGCACTATTCAGATTTACATTCACTTGTGAATTATTAGCAACATTTCGGGGGGGGGGGGGGGGGAGTGGGGGGATGGAACTGGATAGACTTTCAGCATTTTAACTCACCTATAATGCTGCAATAATGTATCCAGAAAATATCCAGAAAATATCCTATTTCTTTACTACAAAGGGATAGACAAGTTTTCCAAAGGGCTGTAATTAATCAGTATGCAGTCACTGTGCAAGATCAACTCATGACTAGAGTTAGACTTCCTCCTAGTAATACTTTCTTCTAATATTTACTGACTATCTCTGGTGCAAATCTAGTTTCCTGGGAGAATAAGGTCAATAGGATAGTCAAGGGCTATGTCATGCCAATCATTCTCAGTGGCAGAAAAAAATTTCAGAAGTCTTAAAATTACTATTGTAGACTAAATAAAAAGTTAAATGTGTTGTTTTAGGACTTATTTAAACCTTAAACATTGAAAGAAACAAACAAAAAAAAACCTGGAACTCTGAGGTGTCTACACAAGTCATCAAAACTGAAAAGAATGACTGCTCTGTGGTCAAAATCATTCTAAATTTGACAGACTGCAAATCTCATCACCTCTTCTGTCCTAAGGGCAAGAGCTCTCAGCCTCAATGAGTTTTTGCTACAGCTGTTGGGACATCAAACCTCACTCATTAATGCAAGAGCTGAGTTAAATCTCACTCTCCTCAGTGATGAAAATGGTTCCAAGGGATATATCAGACAGGAAAAGGACATTTAACCAGGTTAAATACACATAATTAACTCTCTATACACGTTGGCTAGCTGATAAACACGTAGTTTACATATACATTGAATGAATTTACAATAGGCAGTTTGGTACGTGACTGGTGAAGGTGGCATTTTAAGCAGCTGTCTTCAGAGCCCTCTTTCTCATAACACATTCTGTTTTCTAAAGATGCCACTTCTGCACACAGAAGTGACTACTTTTATTTGTAAGTTTTTTATCAGTAGACAGCAGTAAAAATATTCTAATTGCTCATCACCTTTGTTTCTCTGTTTTTCTCTATAACTTCCTGCTAGAGCAGATGAGTGCCTCTGATGCTGTATTTCTGCAGCATGTCATCTCACATTGCACAGCACCTGACAGGTGAAGCATGTTACCTACACAAGGAAATAAGAATATTTTTTTTCTTCCACCCACACTTCAAAACAAAAGTCATAGAATAGGTCAAATGTAATTACAGTTCATATTACATGGTTTCATGTTTTGAACATTTCTTTTTATTTGTCAGCTTAGATTCAAGTGACAATAAGAGGTTTTCTGATATTCAAAGCCACTGTAATACTAGCTATAATAATTGAATTCGGCATTTTCAGTGACTAATTTTATCCATGTTGTATCTGAATGATTTTTCATAATAAACATCTTTGCATGAGAAGTAGAGCAATAAAAAAGGATCATTTGTGACAAAGTGCTACAGAGTTTTAAAAGAAAAATTAATTAAAAATTTTAATATTATTTTAGTATTTTGTGATAAGAACAACATTCGTTTCAATCATACAGATAGAAAAGATAATGAGTTTAATTAATTTGTTTGAGAGATCTCTTTCTTATTGGCCTTGATAAATGTAGTTACTGTGAGTTGGCTGGCTATGATCACCTGAATGCATTTATCTTGATGGAGCAATGCAATTGCATGGTAAAATGTATTATTTCAAATATCCTTCACTGAATGTTAAACTATACAACTTTTGCCTCATTTTTGCCACAAGGTTAAAGCACACCTTTATGCATCACTCAACATACAGTAACTTAGCAAGCTGAGAAGTACTTGACAACCCAAAAGAAAACCAAACAACTTTTCTCCCTAGTATTCCCCTTAACCAAACAAAAATTCAGTGTTATGGAAAATAAAAAATAAAAATGAAACAAAACAACAATAAAAATAAAAATAAAAAGAGAACAGATGAAGAAAAAACAGGCTCTAAATTAATGTTAGTTAAAAGGAAGAAAATTTTGGTGTACTGTAAAAGAGATCAATACTTGGGCTAGGGAAAAGACATGAATAAAACATGTCACATAAATTCTACCTTCCTAATCCCATTAGCTGTGTTTCCAGTTTTAAAAATGATAATAAAATTTTGTTTTGCACTCATATCATTAGCATTGCAAAATCCTATTGAAGACAAGGCAGTGACAGATTTTTATTCAGTGTAGCAAATCTGAGGCCAATCCATGGTGGATAATTTAAGACTGACCCTGAAGACACCCTGTGAACCATCTTGTACTCAGTAGGATTTAGCTAATTATCTCTATGACTTGTAAAAAGACCAAGTTTGGTTCTGTTATAGGAAGGATTTAATGGTCAGCTTAAAAGGTCTGAAACCCTCTCATCCATCCTATTCCCTCAGCATAGCTTCATTCAGCCTAGGTTTTGTAGGCAGATATTCTGATCCAGGGCAATAAATCATACAGCTAGAACCTTAGCTTTGCCATTTCTACACTTGCCATCTCAACTGCTACTTGGTTAAAGTATTTGCAAAAAAGCCTGTGAAGAATAATATCTTCACAAAGCTCTTCCTGAGGGTTTATTTTCAAATAGGGTTATTTAAGCAGTTTTTCTTCCATCTAGCACAGCTCTACTTTCTAATGTCAGAAATCCCTTTGGTGGAGTGAGAATGGTGCTGGCTGTCAGCTCTGCGGATTCTACTGTCTTGTCACAGCAGAGATAATCCTATTATTTCTTCCTTGAACTTGCTTCATAAGGGTGAAGAAAATGAAAAGCTATAAAACAAGAGATAGAAAAATGAAATAATACCCACAACATATTATGGTGTAGAGAAAGCTACAAATATCAGGAAATTTTGAGGTGGTACAGTTCATTCCAACCTGTTCAATTCTTTCTTATGTCTTATTACTGGCTCAGGTGATTCTCAGTTTCAGCTACTCCTCTCTGACTTTGAATCAAAACTCTACTGAGCTACTGTAGCCATGATCTCCCTCAAACCTATAAAGTCTATGATCTCCCTCAAACCTTAAAGTCTAATTAATTGAATTCATTCATCCCAAATCCTGGGTAACATCCTTAATTCATCTTCTCTCACCCCAATAAATCAATTACACTTTGGCTCTTCTTGATTGCTTGGAGCCAGCTAAAAATTATCAGTGAATGCCCCATAAACATCTTTTTTATTTTTTTTTTCTTTTTTTCCCAGTATGCATTTCTGAAGCTGGCCATTTAAACTTGGCTAATGAATTCAGCTGAAGTCTTTAAAAAACAAAAACAAAAAAATATCTGTCTCCTGATAAGTAGTTTTTATCTCCCTCTTACATCTCCTTTTCCCCGCTCTTTTCCACAATTACGTGTCATGCTATGTCTTCTTGTGTGCAGTGGAAACATTAATGTTTGTTAAGGAAAGCATAGGTTAGGACTTGATAGTTTTTTAAATATACTGGAAATATTGCTGTCACCCTTTCACAATTGAATAAATATATTAGTCTTTATGACAACATACATATGGATAGTTGCACCCTGGCAGAGGTACTGTTTATCCACCTTTGTTCATTATTTTCCTCTTATTTGGTCACACATAAATGTTGCACAAAGCCAAAGAGAGGAAATCAAACTTTTACAAACACTGCACATTAGCCTTCGTGCTCATTGGTTTCATGCATGGTGTCATACTGAAAATTCTTCACCTCAGAAGACATATGCTCCTTAAAGTCGCTGAAAAGTATTGGATGGTTTTCAGAGTGAATTAGATGTACTGCATAACATTGTGTAGTGTCAGTTTTTCTTTTTCTTTTTATTTATTTATTTTTTAATTTATTTTCCTAGCATCTGTGAAGTTATTGTTGGCAGATGCAGACTGCTTTATGAACTGGTGCCCCTTTTCAAATTACATCAGCCATACCAAGTTAATGGACTGTGTTTCAGCAGAGTGGGTGGGTGGCAAACCACAGAGAGTTATTTAGCATTCAGGGAGCCTTTTCTTTCCTTCTTTTCTAAAATTGTTACTTAAGCCTTTGCAGTTATCAAGTAGCAAGTGCCATTGGAACCTGTTTAGCTTACCCTTACTGTTTGCAGGGGATAACTGCAGTAAGGCCAGTGTAACAAAAGATTACACCACTGTTCTCTGAATAGCTCACAGTGCAATACAGTGAGGCTGGCAAATGGAAAAAAAAAAAAAAAAAAAAAAAAAAAGAGGCAGGGGGAGGAAGACTGCTGAGATGATGCTGAGAAAGAAACCTTCTCTACTGGAGAAATACAGGAAGCAATGATGTTTCATTGATATTCTTTGTTCTCATCCATGATGGTTACAGGAAAAACTGGACGTTTTGTAACTAGAGTAACTGGCATAAAGTACCACTGAATGCACCAGAATTGTATTGATTTACACCAGCTGGGTAATGGAGGAGGAGGAAGCAAGCTCATTTTTGCTAACATCCCTAGTGAAAGCCAGCTTGACTTTTCTTTTTTTTTTTTTTTTTTAAAAAAAAAAAAAAGCCAGCTTGGCCTCAAAGACCTGAAATAGAAAAGTCAAGAGGAGAAACAGAAAGCTCACACCAGAAAAGTGATATATCCACTCTCACAAAGTAGGGCTGTGTTTACTGGTAACATACAGATGTTTTAGTTGTTGCAGAGCAGTGCTTACACTAAGCCAAGGACTGCTCAGCTCCTCGTGCTGCCCTGCCAGCACGAGGGGTACACCTGGGGGTGTACAAGGAGTGGGAAGGGGACACAGCCAGGAACTGACCCAGACTAGCCAAAGAAATGCCCTATACCATGCGGTGTCATGATCATCAATAATTATGGGATGTTTGGCCAGAGTGGGGGTGACTGCTGCTTGGGGACTGGCTGGTCATCGATCAGCATATGGTGAGAAATTGCACCGTGTATCACTTGTTTATTGTTTTGTTTATTATTATTATTATCCCTTCCTTTTCTGCCCTATTAAATTGTCTTTATCTCAACCCGTGAGTTTTTACTTTTGTTTTCTCATTCTCTCCTTGATCTGTCGGCAGGATGGAGTGAGTGAGTGAGTGGCTGTGTGGTGCTTAGCTGCCTGCCCGTATAAACCACAACACTCTGACAGCAAAAAAACACTGATGTCTAAGCAGCTTTAAAATTTGATTTCTGAACACTTTGGAAGTTTTCTGCCTCTTCTGCATCCACATGGTTTCATCTGAAGAGGACTCTCCTTCCCCTAATAAAACAAGATGCCTGAACAGCAATATGAAGCTCCTTGCTTAATCACAACAGCAAACACCATGTCAAGAAGCAGACTGTTACCTAATTGCTGCATTTTCTCTTTTAAACACAATCATCCATTAAATCTGCACAATTTGAGCAACTGAAAAAAAAATTAGCTGGAGATTACTCCATGTCACTGCTTTTCCCTGGAACAACAAAAATGTATAAACTCATCTATGACGATGTGTTTTCTCATATCTTACTACCTCCACCTGCTGTTTTGCATATGTACTATCACTTCCACATTCAAAGCCTGAAAAAAACAGTTGTGTTTTGGCAAATAACCTGGGTAGATCCCAGATCTTTAATAATGATAGCTATTAAAACTAACAGAGGATCTGAAAGAGCGACATTTAACTGTCTTTGCATTTTTCAGTCCAGAACTTAGAATATCATCGTCAGACCATTTATGCACTCCATCATTTCAGTTTCCACCATTTCAGTTACACTGATACTGTTTTTGTTAGCTTTGGAGAACACCCTGTAGCCCCTGAATCAAGCAGAACATACTAGCTCACATCTATATTTTTAGATTCTGGAAACCAAGTGGTGACCTACTTTTCCTGACATCATTTCCATCAAGAGAACTACCTTGGGTTGCATTTGAGATGAATCTTCATGCACAGTATATGTATGAAGTGCTGCCACTTTGAAGAGGATAGATAGTGTTAAGGTAGACAAATTGTAAGAGTTCTCATGAGTCCTTCTAGAGCCTCAAAAACATGACCTGAAACAGGTAATTTTGAATGGTAGGTAATTTGAAAGAAATGCAAACATATCTAACAATAGATTTGCAATTTTAGACATTGAGATACATCATACATAGGCATACAAGCTACATCAAAATAAGATGTCCTTTAAAGCCATTTACTTCCATTAACTCCAAAAGCCACCAAGAATGACTAACACAGATGGAGATATTTACAATCCATTAAGGTAATATAGCATCAGAAACCAGTTGGAGATTTTGTCAATAGGATCTTTTGTCTAAGAACAATATTGACTCTTTCTTAGCAGTTACGATAAAACAGAAATCAAAACATATAAATAGAGAAATGTTCTCATCAACATTGGCAGCTCTGTCATATCTCACAGTTAAGCAGTTGAAAGCATGTGAGCCAAGAAAGTTTTGAGAATTTGAAAACCTACACTTATGATGTTCCATGTTTGTGTCATTTCCCCACCAGTTTACTCTATGCAAAAAGAATCACAGAATCACAGAATTGAAGGGGTTAGAAGTGACCTCAAAAGATCATCGGGTCCAAGCCCCCTGCAGGTTCTTTAGAGAAGTTCTTGCTTAGAACTGACCTAAGGACCTTGAGCCTCCAACGATAAGTGTTTGCCTGTGTTTAACAGCAAAATAACTGAGTGGTTCATCATTGCAAATTTCATTCTCAACATTACTGAATCCTGTCATTGCTAGCTATAGCTAATATAATGCTAATGCTAATATTGAAGGCTGTGAAAGGTCATTTTCTTTTGACCATGACAAATATAACATCAAGGAATAAATGAATGACAAAATTGTTATATAAATTACATTATTTCATAACTAAGAAAAAGGTTACTGGAAAAGTAGCATTGTCCTCTTTTCTTCTGTGTAAGTTAGCAACTAAGTAATTAATCAAGAAACAGATTAGCAATGATAAATTATTTTAGCTGTATATCTGGATATTGATGTGGTCATTAAGATGTTTGCTCTAGAACTCCTCTATCTGCTGATGTAATGAATTTGACTTAAACTGGTGACCTTCGAATGTTGTTTTTGTTTTGTACTGATACCAAGAAATTTGCTGAACATTAGCATTTAAATATTGTTTCCATTGTTTATGATAAAATATTAATTTACTGTATATTTTTCTGCAACAGTTATGTGTAAACTATATCATTTGGCGGGTTTTGAAAAATAGAATAAATGAGATGAGGCTCAAGATAACTTCAAGGGTTAATTCTTGCATCTTTTTTCTGCTTCTTTGAAATTAGTGCTTTCCATCTGAGAAGTGCTTCCTTATGTTGTGACATTAATACCTCTATATAGAAGCAAGTGTTTTGTCCATTAAACAAGAAAACATTTGTAGCAGATTTCTGTGGGTTTTGTTTTTTGTTTTGTTTCGTACCATTAAACAGAATGCAATTCTTCATTTCAGCTACTAGGCAACTAACAGTTTTTACAACAGTCATTAAAATTATTCAGAGAAGAAGGAAATCTAGTGAAGAAAGATGTCAAATGGCTGTTGCTTATTTAATACCTTGTTTGCAAATGAAGAAATATAAAGTAATTGGAAAGCAAACAGAAAATTCATGGTCATCCATTCTATATTATGTTCTGTCATAAAGTAATTCATAGGTATAAGGAGATTCAGGAATGTATCTGGTAGAGGATTTAAATGCAGGGAAGAGAGATAGGGAGATTTTTCTCCTGTGTTAAATATGATTCACTGAGAATATAAATCAAACATAATCAATAACAAGTAACACCATTGACATATTTCTGGGAGCTAGAGAAGAGTAATGAAAAAGAAGCAGTTTGGAAAGCACTCCAGCTTGATGCTTTAGCAGAAAGATTTTCCTTATCATTGATTTTTGGAGACTTATTTGCTGAAGGTTATGCAAAAACATCTGGTTTTGGCAGGGCCAGTTAAACAAACACTGATTAGGAATATACACTTTTAATTTTATAAACTTCATTCTAAGGACAAAAACAACAGTAAATACCATGATGAATCCTCTGCACAAAAAAAAAATAAAATTAAATTAAATTAAAAAAAAAAAAAAATCAGGGAAACTTCAAAATCTTAGGGTTTTTTTGTTTTTGTTTTTGTTTTTAATTTTCAGTCTTTCTGAATAAGGGATGATCTAGTTCCATTACTTGGCATTACAAAGATATTTGGAAAAAAAAGACAGCTCATATATTTGTCGCAATATAGTCATAAAGGATAACAGGCTTGAGAATATAATCCTTGCATAAAGGCTATTATTTTCTGCCACCATTATAGCCAACCTTACATACAATCCAACATTTTAAGACCAGTTAAGATTACTTTATCATATGGTCTAATATTCTGCTTGTTAGAAATGATATGTTTTCTCAGATTTTGTTACACTGGAAAGAGGAACTCATTTGAAGAAAACATATTGTTATTACTGTTAAAACAACTCACCCATTAATCAGAACTCCAGCATTGCTGAAGTCTTCAATACTTCTCAAAAAATCTTACTGTCAAAGACTGTGAAATATGTGCTTGCCTAGAAAAATTACAAGCAATTATCACAAAATTCGTAACAAAAGGATTAAGACCCTTTCTCATTCTGAAACTGAGACCTATTGTGTCATACTTCTCTACTGGAAAAGTCAAAATACCTTGTAATTCTGTTCTATCATATTTCACAGCAAGAGCGGGTCTTATAATATGTTAAAATTAGGATGTAATCTGGTTTAAGATATCCTTGATCTATTTGATTTGGAAATTGAAAAAAAAAAAAAAAAAAAAATCAACCAAATAATAATAATAATTTAAAAAAACCTACAGTGACTGTAAGTGATTTAAACAGTTATTAACTCACTGTGGAACAAGAAAATAGCTATACCTGATACTTCACAGGATTCTCCACTTAACAGAAAGTGTTTGTTTCTAGATAATTCTGAACTAGCTGCTTCAGTTCTCTATTCCTCAGTACACCTCTTTCCAGAATGGAAATAATGACACTGAGATTCTCAAGGTAGAAATCATCTCAACTCATTTTATATAATATATGTAACAATATATACGATATATACAACATATAATAATGTGTATAATTCGCGCTGGGGTTTGGCCTCTTTATGATGTCTGTACAAATTCATTTTAGCCAGACATCAATGTCTAAAAGAGTGGAGATGGATCATACTTTGGAGTGTCTATTTCCCTCAGAAAGAACTTAGACAACCAGCTTATAGAGAATGCCTGGCTTTTGGACTTGCATGGGTGAGTACTTAAATTAAATCCCATCTTTTGAGATTGACTGATGAAAGGTGAAGTAATGAAAGCAGGATAGTGTTACCAAACCTTTCAAAAAAATATCAAGAGCATGTAATAGCCAGTGGCCCTGTTCCCAAGACTCCTACCAGCTGCTATGTTTAGTCTGAAGTGAGATTTCTTCTCAATATGTGCTACATAAAATTATGGCAGTTACATTTTTTACTGATTCCTGATGAAAATTAAAAATAAATAAATAAATAAATCATATTTTTTGAAATGAGGAACAATGTGAAATGTAAAGCAGTAAATCCAAGGTTGTTATCATATCTCTGCCTTTTTTTTTTTTTTTTTTTTTTTTTGCATTAGTATGAAGTGGCAAATTATTATTAAAATGTTGTGTGAGAAGGTTCTTCAGTGCCACTCAAAGAAGCAAGATGCCCCAAAGGATTATCAATGACATTGACAATAATGTATAGATTACTGATATAATTTACTTTTAGAGATTTCCTTCATGTCCAACCTAAGCTGGTGATCAAAAGATTGCATGATCCTTTAGCTAGCAGACCTTTGTAAAATTGTTCCAATCATTTCTCTAATCATATTTCACAAAATCCTCCTGCTGGATACTTAGATAACTGAGGTTTAATCCCAGGTGATTTGGTGTACCAAAATGAACAAAACTGAGTCACAAAAAATCACATCACTCTCTAAAAGTGATGATTGCACTTGGTATTCTCTGTGCTCGAGTGTTCTCTGCCTTCCCTTGGACCCTATCAAAATCGAAATCCATGGAGCAAGGCATTTTGTTCCTGTTAAAGGGGGTTGCTTTTCTCCTGCTACATGCAGTCAGAATTTTAAACTGCAAAAAACTCCCACATCAAAGTATTTCCAGAAAAACCAAAGCACTATAAGCAGTATGCTCATTGGTTGGATTTGCACTTAATGCGCTTTAAAATTATTATTATTTTTTTTTCCTTTTTGTTTACATGTTTGTTTTCTTTCTGTCTGTCTTTGTTTATTTTTGCTGCTCTGGCAGAAAAAGACCATTTCCAAACTCACTGAGAGAATGACTACCAAAATGCCCAGCCCCAAATGGCACTTTTTGATGTATTGGTGCCAAAGACAGTTTTGATTAAGCTTGTCTTCTTTCCTTCTTTTCTATTTAAAGTATATAACCAGCCATACTTAGAAATATCCAATGGTTAAAATAGGAGTGTAAGCTGACAGTAAATTACACAGATAGGTACTGTGCACAGATAGATCCTTTCATAGAAGAAAACACTCTCCTGCAAATATACATATATATTACTCACTAGACATGAAGATTTTTCTCACTTGATTGAGACTGCATTTCCCATTCTAAAAACGTGCAGTAATACAGATTAAAAAAAAAAAAAAAAAGTGAAAAAAGATGTGTAAGTAGTCATATTAAACAAAAATTGTAACTCCAGATGCTATTTGTAGAACAAAGGAAAACTTAATCTCATTGCTGAGACTGTAGGTGAGAGGATGCTGTGACTTTAGCCTGTATCAAACACCAGTAAAATAACTAACAGGTAGTTCACTTAACACAATGTAGATACAGAGTGTGGGCACTACATTTACATGATTTGGTGGCTGTAGACCTTCTTGAGGATCCTCTTTTTTAGACTTGAAAGTGAAGAATCTTTCTTTAATAGTACCATTGTCGGTGTATCTGGAATATTTTTTTTTCTCTTTTCTTGTGGTTGAATGTTGATGGAAATCCTCAGACTCAGAGCAAAGATGTGTCTGTACTGCCTGGATTTGGGCACCTTGTTCCGCCTGAAGAATATTAATTCCCTCTGGTCCTCACATCCATGATTCCCTCTGAATCCCTAAATAGCTGCTCTGAAGCTACTGACAAAGTAGTAAATGACATAGATGATCCCTGTTAGGGACCTAGTATAGAACAAATCAGATACAACTGAAGTCAACATTCATCATGAGCTTTCTTTGATCTAAAGGATTTAAAATTCTGTTATGGTGCAAATGTAGACTTGCATACTCTTCCTTGTTTTAGGGAAAGGTTCTGGAGAACTTAGTGGTGTTTTTCTTGTCTTTCTCTGCCCCCTTCCAAGATCTTTTCTTCCTGTGGGAAAAGATAGGACTTTGGCTAAAACATATTTTTCAAACCAGCATGTTTTTCCAAGTAATCATTTGTGTATGTAATCAATGCCTAAGTAAACTCTACAGCAATTTCTGTAGATTCTTGAACTGAGAATGAATCAGGTGTTCTGACCTTTTCTCTGAAGATTTTTGAAACCATTCACTGAACTGTGCCAACAAATGTTTTCATTGCCAGAGTGATGAAGGACATATGCTGGACATGTATCCGTTGAGTGTAGTATATCTTCATTACAGAAATCTGCCAAGTGTCAGTTGTCAGTTTTGGTGTATATGATCAAAGTGATGAGCTCTTCTGAACCAATTTTGTGATTTTAACCTACCAAAGATTTGCAGTAATGAGTATCTGAGTAACCAATATCTGCAACACTGCATGTATGATATGCTGTATAACACCATGAGACTGTGTTTTTAAAACTAACATGATTTCTGTAGATACAACTCTTTACACAGGAGTTGTAATTGAGTATTACTTTCATAAATAACTGAGGTTACTGATCATAGAGAAAAGAAGGCTAAGGGGCGATCTTATTGCTCTCTGGAACTACCTCAAAGGAGGCTGTAGTGGGGTAGGGGGTCAGTCTTTTTCCCCAAAGCAGCAAGCAATAAGACAAGGGGAAATGGCCTCAAGTTGAGTCAGGGTAGATTTAGGTTTGATATTAGGAAACATCTCTTCACTGAAAGGGTTGTGAAGCATTGGAACAGGCTGCCAAGGGAAGTGGTTGAGTCACCATCCCCCTGGAGGTATTTGAAAGAGTTGTAGATATAAAGCTTAGTAACGTGGTTTAATGGTTGACTTGGCAGTGCTAGGTTAAAGGTTGGACTTGATGATCTTCAAGGTCTTTTCCAACTGAAATGATTCTGTGATTTGATGATCCTATAAGCTTTCTAATGCTTACTCCAGAGTATGCCCTGTTGTAGTCTAGATCCTTCTTTCCCTATTTCATGGAGATCTTTGCATTTTCTCTTTTAACAGTTTGGTTGATTTGCTAGTAATTTGTTAGGAGTCACTAAGACACATACTGCTAAAGATATGTGCCTTTGCTGTGATTTCTAATCCTTCTTAAAATTCAGAACCCTTCAGTCAGACTGTTGATCTTTCATGTTTCCTTCCTCCCAACATGTCTACCTTGTCTTGCTGAAGTCTGGGTCTTCTAATTCTTGGTCTATGTTCTGCTTGTTTGAGAAAGTTGAAAATCTATCTTCAAACAGGAATACTATCAGCAGTGTTGTCTATACCAATGCTTGAATTTACTGCTTCTTCATCTGTTGTGCATCCCATAGAGCTTGGATGGCTGTTCTTGCCTGGTGTATTTATTTGATGTGGTGCACAGCAGCTCCAATTCTCCTTGGCAGCAATAGACTGCCCATCTAGTGAAGCAGGCAACCACAGCACTTGCGTTTTCTAATTCAAGAGGTGTCAACAACGTCTCTTCATTCCTGTCTGTGTTGCCATTGGTATCAGTCTCTTTACTATCAATGCCATATTTACGCTGTTCTGTGAGTACACAGAACAGGACAACTTGTGCTCGTGTTCCCATGCACCGTTCTTTTGTTTGAATTTAGTGTCAGGCTCTGAGACTCAATATTACATTAGGAGGGCTGGGATATGCTTGTCCTTGATGTGTGTATTTCAATTTCCTGACTCCATTCATTTATTTTCTCATATTAATAACACTACCAACAAAAAATCCCAGCACGTGGGACTTACTCTGGGTGAGAGAGTTTGTTGGCTAATGTTGACCATCAATGAAGATGAGAACTAAAGGCTTTCACACCCAGGTGTTTCAGTTAAAAAGACTTTCAGAGGAATAGGAATCTTATGTCCATCAGTTTTCAGTATGATTTTTATCATGAGTAAGCCTAGTGGAACTTCTTTAGCCACTCATTACAAATACTGGCTTCATTTATATTGTATGTTAAATGTCTTTCAAGCAATGCAGCTAACCTGTCCAATATTACATTTGTTACCATGCTCAGTGCTAAATTTAATAAGTGCATTAATGTGACCTGTTGACTACACAAAGCTGGGAGGAGTGGCTGATACCCCAGAGGGCTGGGCTGCCATTCAGAGGGACCTCAACAGGCTGGAGGGTTGGGCCATAAGGAACCTCATAAAGTTCAAGAAGGGCAATTGCAGAGTCCTGCACCAAGAGAGGAATAACCCCAAGCACCAGTGCAGGCCAGGGGCTGACCTGTTGGAGAGCAGCTCTGCAGAGAGAGACCTGGAAGTCCTGGTGGACAGCAAGATGACCATGAGTCAGCAATGTGCCCTTGTGGCCAAGAAGGCCAATAGGATACTGGGCTGCATTCCAAAGTGCGTTGCCAGCAGGCCAAGGGAGGTGATCCTTCCACTCTACTCAGCCCTGTTGAGGCCACACTTGGAATATTGTGTTCAGTTCTAGGTTCCCCAGTACTAGAGAGACATAGAACTACTGGAGTGAGTCCAGAGGAGGGCTAAGATGAGTAGAGGACCAGAGCACCTACTGTAAGAGGACAAGCTGAGATATCTGGACCTGTTTAGCTTAGAAAAGAGAAGACTGAGGAGAGACCTCATCAATGTGTATAAGTATTTGATGGGAGAATCTCAAGAAGATGGAGCCAATCTCTCTCTGGTTGTGCCCAGCAACAGGATGAGAGGCAATGGGCACAAATTGAAGCACAGGAGGTTCCAGCTGAATATGTGCTGTAGTGAGGTGGGGATTGGTCTATTCTCCCACATGTCTGGTGACAGGATGAGAGAGAATGGGCTAAAGTTATGCCAAGGGCGGTTTAAGTTGGATATTAGGAAGAACTTATTTATGGAAAGCGTTGTTAGGCACTGGAACAGGCTACCCAGGGAAGTGGTTGAGTCACCATCCCTGGATGTCTTTAAAAGACATTTAGATGTAGAGCTTAGGGATATGGTTTAGTGGAGGACTTGTTAGTGTTAGGTCAGAGGTTGGACTCTGTTTTCTTGGAGGTCTCTTCCAATCTAGATGATTCTGTGATTCTCTGATTCTGTGAGGGGGCACTTTACTGTGAGAATGACAGAGCACTGGGACAGGTTGTCCAGAGAGGTTGTGGAGTCTCTTTCTCTGGATATATTCAAAACCTGCCTGGATGCCATCTTGCTCAACATGCTCTAGCTGATCCTGCTCAGCCATTCTGTGGTTGGACTAGATGATCTTCAGAGGTCCCCTCCAACCTCAGCCATTCTGTTATTCTGTAACTTCTTTGCAACCTTCAGGCTTCCCTCCAAGTTAAAAGAGTTGCATATATTAGTGGGCTCACAGACAGTTTGTGGAGATTTAACGTTTTTTGACCTCTAAATTTTGACTTTGAAGCACACTTTCTATTAAAATATTGACCATGTTCACTATGACTTGTTTTCTTCTTCTCTCACACCAAGATTTTATTTACATTGAAAGTTTACTGAGCTAGGGAACTTGGTTGAAGGCTAGTTTTGCACTTGATAGCATTCATTTCAGCTCCTATGAACTCCAAGCAACGATGTTTATTGCATCTCCCCCTTATTTCTTTTATGAACAGCTTCAGGCTACTTGTGTTGTATATGCCCTTTACTTGGCCACATTTTCTCCAATCTAAAATTGCCTTTAGTCATTTTTGTGGGCTGATGTTATGGCTAGCTGCACCATCTATCAGAGCAAAAATTGCTATTTAATGTAAAAACAGAACATAAAATGCAGCATTCTTATTCAGTGAAGTGAGAACCTTGGGATCTGTAGGGCTTGCTGGAAGTGCTCTCCTCTTCCTGGATAGTGCAGAAAGCAAGATTTTTTCCTTCTTTCCTTCCTTCTTTCCTTCTTTCCTTCTTTCCTTCTTTCCTTCCTTCCTTCCTTCCTTTCTTCCTTCCTTCCTTCCTTCCTTCCTTCCTTCTTTCCTTCCTTCCTTCCTTTCTTCTTTCCTTCCTTCCTTCCTCCTTCCCTAGCTACCTCCCCCCCTCCTTCCTTTTCTCCCTTCTTTTCTTTCTTTCTTCCTTTGTTTTTTTCATTCATTTTCTTTCTTCCTTTCTCTCTCTCTCAGAATAGGATATTTATTGATTCTTTCAAAACCTCGTTTGCTTCTCTGGCCATAGTTCAGGCATTTTTACTTCTGCTTTCCTGTTGTCTTTTATGATGTATAAACTGGATTGTACTACTTACCTTTTTGGTCCTCCTGTTCCTGTGTGGAAAAGGTTATTTTTCATAGTTCTGTGAGCTTGTTCTGAGCTAATCGCTATTTGTGGTGGTTTTACCGTGCTGGGCAGCTGAACACCACAACTGCTCTCTCACTCCCCCTCCTCAGATGAAGAGGGGAAGAAGTAAAGGAAAGAACAACTCACGGGTTGAGATAAGGATAATTTAATTAAAGGGAAATATATATATATATTAAGGAAATATTATTAATTAACAATTCAACTAAAGGGAAAAAGGGAAAGGGGAAGGGGAGGGGGAAAGGGAACAGCAAGGAGGACGGACACTTTCGCAACGAAAGCCCAACCCTCCCCTCTTCCTCCTTCTTCCACCTTTTATTGCTGAGTGTGACATCATATGGTATGGAATATCTCTTTGGTTGGTTTAGGTCAGCTGCCCTGGTGATGTTTCTTTCTCACTTTTTTGTCCACCCCCCAGGAGGGTTAGAGAAGGCCCTGATACTGTGCCAGTACTTCTCAGCAGCAGACACAACACTCGTGTGATAACACTGCTCTTCTAGCTACAAGTGCAGAGCACAGCACTGTATGGGCTGCTGCAGGGAAAGTTAACATCCCAGCCAGACCCAGCACACTATTACTGTCTTCACTTTCAGGGTAGACAAATTCTTCTGCCCTTGACAGTAGGTGAGATCTCTCTGTAGCTATATTGTTTTTTCTCTAGATTATGCCCTAAAACATGAAACCAACTGTTTCAAGTATGATGCTGTCTTTAACAAGGCTATGTAATGTCATATTAATGTAACATGCACTGCATCCAAGGATCTTTGCCAATGCAGTGTTCTTTACTCTGATATGTATTCTCTCTTCTGCTGATTGTTTTTGGCTTTAAAGCATTTCTCTTTATAGTTTCATTGTGTGTGGAATTACAACATTTGTTAGTCCCCTTCATTGGCTCTTCCAGCATGTTATGCAATGTTTTCTTGACAGCAGGGTATCATTCACTCCTTATTCTTCTCCAATTTAATAATAATAATAATAATAATAATAATAATAATAATAATAATAATAAACTTCCTAATTTCTCTAACTTTCTATTTTCTCTAACTTTCTATTTTCTTAATGCATTTCCAGTTCTCTTTTTCCTTTAGATCATATATTCTCTCGGGATACTTTTTATTATCGTATTCTAGATACTGCTTAAATGTTAAGGTGTGGATTCTAGACATGTAAACTAAAATTGATCATAGAATCATAGAATGGTTCAGGTTGAAAGAGACCTTAAAGGTCATTCAATTCCACCTCCCCTGCAATAGGCAGGGACACCTCCCACCAGACCAGGTTGCTCAAAGCCCCATCCAAGATTGTCTTGAATACCTCCAGAGATGGGGCATACACAGATTCTCTGGGCAACCTGTGCCAGTGCCTCACCACCCTCCAAGTAAAGCATTTCCTACTACTATCTAATCTGAACCTACCCTCTTGTAGTTTAAAGCCATTCCCCCTTGTCCTATAACTACACCCCCTGAAAAAGAGTCCTTCTCCAGCTTTCCTGTAGACCTCTTTAGATACTGGAAGGCTGCTGTAAGGTCTTCTGGAGCCTGCTCTTCTCCAGGTTGAACAACTCCACTTTTCTCACACTTTCATCATAGGAGAGGTGCTCCAGCCCCTTGATCATCTTCATGGCCATCCTCTGGACCCGCTCTAGTACTTCCATGACCTTCTTGTGCTGGGGGCCCCAGAGCTGAATGCAGGGCTCTAGGTAGGGTCTCACAAGAGCAGAGCAGAGGGGGACAATCTCCTCCCTCTCCCCACTGACCCCGCTGTGTTTGATGCAGCCTGGGATACAGTTGGCTTTCTGGACTGTAAGCACACATTCCTGGCTCATGCCTAGCTTCTCATCCACCAACAACCCCAGGTCCTTCTCCTCAGGGCTGTTCTCAATCCACCCAACCACCTTGTATTTGGGCTTGGGAATTTTTTTCCTGAGCCAAATGCAGGACCTTGCACTTGGCCTTGTTGAACCTCATGAGGTTCGCACAGGCCCACCCCTCAGGCCTGCCCAGGTCCTTCTAGATGGCATCCCTTCCCTCCAGTGTGTAGACTGCACCACACAGCTTGGTGTCATCAGCAAACTTGCTGAGGGTGCACTCAATTCCACTGTTCATGTCACTGCTAAAGATGATAAACAGTGCTGGTCCCAACACTGACCCCTGAGGAACAGGAGGACCCCTGATCTCCACCTGGCCATTGAGCCATTGACCACAACTATTTGAGTGCGACCATCCAGCCAATTAATTACTCACCAAGAGGTCCATCCATCAAATCAATGTCTCTCCAATTTAGAAAGAAGGATATAATGGGAGACAGTGTCAAATGCTTTTCACGTGTCCAGGTGCGATGACATCAGTTTTTCTTTCCCTATCCACCAATGCTGTAGCCCCATTGTAGGAAGCCATAAATTCTTCAAAATTTCTGGAGAGATTACTGCATCTTGACTCTTCTAATTCAAGGCCTTTGCACAGCAATACTTCTTTTTTATCAGACTTTGTTATGAACTAGTGACCAGAATCTCCGTCACAGAAGAAAAATTTCTCATTTGAGAACAAAGCAAGATAAGCTCTTCAGAAATACTCTGATTCAACTCAGTTAGGACCTGTATCTAAACATGTCATAAGGTACTGCTATCTGCTCAGTTATCTCATGTTAATATTCTACTGAAGATATCTGTTGCAAATGAAAATTGAAAATTCTTAAGAATAGTCTGGAAAATTAATTCAGTTAAAAATGGCCAGAAAGCCAGGTACAATATTATTTTCTACTGAATTGTAATATCTTATGCTTGCTAAAATTTTAATTGTAAAAAAAAAAAAATAAATAATAATAAAAAAAAAAGGTTTCTCATCTTTTCTTAACATTTAAATAGCCTACTCTTTTGAAATGAATGCATTTTTAAGGATACGGCATGTATAACAATATGTAACTAGATTTCAGCACAGTAATAAAAATGTAGGGACTTTGAGTTGAGCATAGATAGTAACAACGTGGACTGCTCTTGGCATGATTACCTGACACTCTCCATCCTATGGGGTGGCTGTACAACAGGCCACTGAGAAAAGCTAAGGAGAGTCAGGTCAGAAAAAAATGTTTTAAAGGTCAGGCTAATAAATAAAATTACAATTACAATTACAATTAAATTTAATTAAATTACAATTACATTTACTTTCATGGCTTTAATTAAGAATATAGATTAGTTTAATGGTCAACACTAATTGCAGTGATTTCACAGCAGTGTTCTTCAAGGTAAACAATGAAATAAGTAAATCCATGCAGAAGTTTTAGTCCAGGTAACTTCAAAGCAATCTCATCCTTTAGTAGTGACTGCCTCACTGGTTTAGGCCATTTAAAACTTTTACGGTTACCAGTTACTGAGACAGTCTATCTCACACTAAAATTGTCAGACACTTGCTTTGCTGCAGATAGTGAAAGATACTGAATAAAAATTACAAAAGGTGCTATGAATCCAACAGTGTCTTGAGTTTTATATAAAAAAGGGATAGTGAAACTTCTAAGGTAAACACAAATGTTTACAAGAATCCATAGAAAAATAGAACTGTGTCCATAAAATGTTTAAGTTAAATGTGAAATATGTAAAATTGACGTTTGTATGGATGTTTGGTATGGAGGAAGCCAGTGAGTACATGTCCTCGAAAATAATTATGAGGAAGGAGATCTTTTTTGGACAATCAAACTGAAATATATATATATATGTATATATATATATATATGGAACTGAAG